>JAADWP010000486.1:0-21756 GCA_023336215.1 Globisporangium iwayamae
GCCACGGAGTGCGTGCCCCTCGGTGGCACTGCCACGGCCTGGGACGCCGTCACCAAGTGTTCGGGCTACTACGCCGGCTTTGTCAACTCGGACTCGCGCATCGTGGAGGGCTCTACGTCTGTCAAGGTCACCACCACCACGGACACTGTCGACAGCTTCGAAGCCTGCGCGCTCAAGTGTTTCCTCAAGAAGAAGTGCCAGTTCTTCAAACTCACAACCAGCGGCTCGACCAAGACGTGCTCGTACTACCAGTACCTGACGCTCACCGCAGCCCCATCGTCCAGCAGCACGGCCACCGCCGTCAACCAGTGGGGCTTTGTGCTCAGTGGCGACGGCGACTACCTCAACCAGAATGTTCAGGACAAGACGGCCATCTACCAGCTCGGCGGCTATAGCTTCTACAAGATCACGGACTCGTCGAGCAAGGCCATGTCCATGTACGTCGAGAGCTCAAGCGCCACGTGCGCTGCGGTGCCGCTCACACTGTACCGAGCGTTCGCGACCTCGTACCAGACGAGCAGCATGCTGAGCAAGGTCGCATCGGGCGCGATCATCAACTCGATGGATGCCAAGTTCACGCTCAGCGACTTCCTCCAGTCACAAACTCTTGGAACGGACCACGTATACACTGTGCCCACCGACGACGTGGAGGTCAACTCGAGCGGCACTGTCGTGCGTACTGGCAAGGCTGGCACCACGTACGAGTACCGTCTCGACACCAGCGGCCGCGTGACCCAAGTCAAGGGTCGGTACACGTCCAGCAACATTCTCCGCAAGTCCGGTGATCCGAGTGCAAACAGCGCCGGCACCACCATTCGCAATCAGTACTGCGTGTCATCGTACCAGTCGCAGTACAACGTCATCCAGCAGCTCACGGACGCGACCACGGCCGGCATGACGTTCCAGGCCGGGCACAACGCCGGCTGCCAGTTCTCCAACCCGAATGGCTTCTTCAACTTCGTTCCACAAGCCGCCAAGTCGAACGGCGGCAACGGTTGTTGGTACAACACGGAGCTGTCCATCGCCCGCTTGCTCAAGATGGGGTGCCAGGGCGACATGCAGGTGCTCAACAAGTACATGAGCAAGCAGGGCGACCTCTCGGAGATCAGCTCGCTGACGGGTCCGCTGCTCGACGCGACCACAGCGAACGCGTTCTACACCAACACGGGGAGCAGCAGCACGCTGGCCGTGCAGAAGCCCTGCGGCTTCTTCTACCGACCGGTCAAGATGTCGATGGACTTCACGATCAGCGGCGCCGACGCCTCGAGCCGCTGTGCGCTGCCGCTCAACACGATCCTAGCTAAGAGTGGCAAGTTCTTCAGCACCACGCTGAGCTCCAGTGCGGCGTCCATGACCATCACGCGCGCCTTCGCGCACTGGGCGTACGAGACGCCGGCGTTCTACCGCATCCGCGGCATGGCGGCTGCCGATTTCCGCATGAACCAGTGCTACGCCGAGACGGGCGCGCTGGCGAACGCCATGACGTTCACAAGCGACTTTGATCGTGTCTTCCTCAAGGTCAAGAGCTCGACGGTGACCTCGGTGGCCACGGCCACGTGTGTGTCGGTCACCTCGGCCGGCTCGCTACAGGTGGGTACATGCGATACGACGTCGCTCTCGTACCGTTGGACGGCGCCGACGTCGACGATCATGACGAACGGCGGTACGTCCTGCATCCGCACGACCGCCGACGCCACGTGCGTCACGCCCGAGTTCCGCTACACCAAGACGAGTGTGACCTACAGCGCCTCGACGGCCGTGGCCGACGTAACGAGCGGCGACCAGCTCGTGGACGGCATCGTGTACTCGGGCTCCAAGTGCCTCGTGCAGACCGGTACGGTGCTCTCGTTCCAGACTGTGACGAGCACGAGCAGCTGCATGACGCTGCAAGCCACCTACACCCTGGACACCGACGCCATTGATGGCAGCGATGAGTAGGTGAGATCTCTTACTAGTTAAGTAGGTTTAGCTTATTAGCATTTTGAAGTAGTGCTGTGAGTCCGGGTTGCTGGATTATGAAGCAAGGTATTGCTCGATAGTGGTGTTCTCACAACTGTTTCACTGTATTTTCTGTGATTACTGGTGTGTGTGATTAAGCAGGCTTCTTACTCCCAGAAGACTATGGTGACCACTGGCACACTGCGGGGGGAGACTCAGTCAACAAAATTAGTTGGTGGTGACCTTGATGCGCTGCGTGGCGTCGTCGGAGCGGCAGGCCTTGAGCTGCAGCAGCTTGGAGCTCATGTCGTTGAACGCGAGGCAGAACCCCGTGTGCTTGGCGTGCTTGATCGAGTTCGAGCTGCCGTCATAGGTCCACGTCTGGTTGCCCTCGCCATCGATGCACTGGTACGTGTGCACGCGGCCGCCCTCCCAGGCCTCGTAAGCGTCGAGGCACTCGTTGCGCCACTTGGATACGAAGCGCTTGGCTGCGGTGTCCCAGAACCACTGCTGACCGTCGAGGTTACTCGCCGCGAGGCCCACAATGGTGTCTTGCGTGGTTGGCTCGAGCACGGCGTCCGTAGAAGTCGCACTCTGAATGACCACGCCCTTGGCCACATTTGAGACCTTGCGCCAGACCTGGTTGTTATTGTTCAGGTGGCACCAGTAGAGCGAGGCCTTGCCCGTGGACTGGTCGGCGTCCAGGCAGAAGCCCACGTGCGTGAGGTGCTTGAGCTGGCCCGTGGACGCGTCCATGGTCCACTGCTGGTTAGGCTCATTGGCATTGCACGCCCAGACGTGGACGCGCCCGCCGTCCCAGGCCTCGTAGGCGTCGAGACAGTAGTTCGAGTCCTTGTTCTGCACGAGGTTGTTGCCCGGGTTGTACCACCACTCGGAGTTGGCGACACCCGACGTGCCGTAGCCCAGGCCGATCTCCTCACCCACGCGCACGAGCTGCGCGTACTGCTTGGACAGCGACTCCTTGGTGAAGAAGCGCACCGAGCCGTCCGAGGCCGGAGCTGGAGTCTCTGGCGCTGGGGTCACAGTCGGAGCTGGGGTCACGGTCGGGGTCGGCGACGAGTCACCCTGGCCGGGGGTCTCAAACGTCCACTGTTGGTTCTTGTTACCGGACGAGCAGCCGTAGATCTGGAGCTTGTTGCCCTGGGCCGTGTCCGTGTCCAAGCAGAATGCCGTGTACGTGCCGTGGTTCAGACGGCCCGTGGCCGCGTCATAGACCCACTTCTGGTTCTTCTCGTTCTCAATGCACGCGTAGAGACGCACCTCGCCGGCGTCGTACGGCTGGTACGTGTCGAGGCAGCGGTCGTTGCCCTTGGAACGCAGCGTGCTCGTGGCCGCGTCGTAGAACCACGTCTGCTGCTCGACCTTGAGCCACTCGCTTGAGCCGCTCGCGTCCGAGGTCATGCTCAGCGTGTTGTCGCTCTGCGTGAGCAGCAGTTTGGAGCCCACGCTGCGCACGACCTTGGGTACGCGCGTGTTGACCGTAAGCGACGCAAAGTTGGCCTTGAGCGTCTGGTCCTCCTTGTAGACGCCAAAGTAGCCCTCGATCTCGTCGTCACCGTTGTCCACACGCCACTTGGAGTCGAACGCCATGAACCAGTAGTACTCGAAACCGTGGGCCGCGGCCATCTCGTAAAAGTCCTTGAAGTACCGCGCCTGGTTCTCTGGCGAGGCAATGCTCGCTTTGGTCGGGTCGTAGCCCTGCGAGCTCCACCCGGTCTCACCGATCACGACCTTCTTGCCCTTGTTGGCCGCGATCACGCGCAGCGGCTTGATGCGATCAAGCATCGTCGGTACACCCTCGGAGATGTCAGCCTTCTCCCAGAACGAGAACTGGTTGATCGAAATGTAGTCCACGGCATCCACGAGCTCCGGGTACTGCGTGTACGAGTCCACGACGTCGGCGACCGTGAGTGGGATCTTGATGCCTCGGTCGCTCAGGTACGTGCGCACCGTGTCTAGGTAGCTCAGCGCTGTCTTGATGTCCACGTCCTTGCGGTAGAGCGCTTCGCTGCCGACGTGGAAGCCTGAGATGTTGCCGTCCAGGTACCCGGCGCTGATGAGCTCGCCAAGGCGGGCGAGCTCGTTGTTCAAGTCGGCAACATTGGCGGTCGTCCAGATGCCGAGTGCGAGCTTGAGTCCGGCCTTGCGCGCGGCCTTGGCGACCGGCAGGCCCTGCTTGCAGTCCTGGAGACTATAGATGCGCACGCTGTCGCTCATCTTCTTGATCGTGAGCATGTCCTGCTCGATCTGCGCGCTCGTCTTGCAGCGAGTGGCGTCGGGTGCCCAGTCGGGCCCGATGCGCGAGTTGTAGTTGATGCCATGCATCTGCACGTTGAGCGCCTGCGTGGCGCTGATTGCGCTCGCCAGCAGCAGCGCCGCGGCCGAGAGGAAGCGAGGTGCGAAGATCTGCATTTTCTTATTGCGGGCAGCGAAGAGCTACGTTACACTAAGCGTCACAAGCAAGATTGGCTGATATTCGTCGCACGAGCAGCTACAGATTGGGAGTCTGACTGGTTGGTACGAGGCGAATTGGAGAATGGTTGAGAGGGACGGAAGCGCAACAGGGCGAGCAGAAGAACTCCTGCCGGGTGAGCGAGCACACGACAGGTCGACAGCCAGCATCCGGTTGGTACGCATCCGGTGAGGCAACGGGATGTTGCACCACGTCAAGCACGACAAGACGACGGAACCAGAAGCGGGCCAGCGAAATTGAAGCAAAAAGCTGAGATCAGGAAAGTCCACCATCGAAAGACTTCATTCTATACGATTTGATAATGAGACTTATGCAGTTTGATCATGTTGAAGAAAATATACGTTTTTGCAAGTTTGAAGAAATTGGGTTAAAATCGATTTGCTGATACAAGGATGGTGTTCCTGTCATACCATACAGCTATGTTTCGTAGAGAGTACGTAAAGTGTACTGTATGCTATTGAAGAGATATACTGTAAGATTTGCGTGTCAAAAACATGGGGATGGGATCCGACTCCTCAACGAATAGATACAGTTCGCACGAAGACACCGGACTGTCCTTGTCGGAGGGCGTTCTGTGGAGAAAATGTTGATCGGGTCAAAAAATATTCCTTCCTTATTGGTTTTTTTTCTTCGTTTGCTTTTGTATCGCACTTGCTGTATTAAGATGTGCCACGCACTTGGAGTTTCTTACTGATAGGAAGATGCGCCTCGCCTGTCGATGGACTGACAGCCGCAACGAGTAATAAAATCCATCGAAATGACGCTAGTGGATGAGGATGTTGAGTGTAGCGTTTCGTGTATTTTCAAATATTCGTGGCTCTTTGCTGGCGGTTGTTTCGCATACTGCGCGTCACTCCTTCAAGATTAACGGAGATCATCCATCTGGCAGATATTCATCCGCTTGCTGGATCTTGTATCACGACCGAATGTTATTATGGCTGCCGGTTTACGAGCTCTTCAATGCTTTGTCGAATCGCATCGTGTCTCCACACATATAGCCAGCCAATTGCGCCATTGCTCTATGCGTCCTATCGTTTCGCTAGCACGTGCGCTCGCTCAGGGGTGAGCAAGTTCATGTCACGGCGTGCGTTTGCTCGTGAATTGTTGTTGCCTGGTCTCGTGGCTGCGGACGATCCCAAGTTTGTCGGGTTGTTCAGAACTGCTGCCCCGGACTGTAGGTTTTCAAAACAGAGCATGGTTTCTCCATTATATATACCAGCACACTCTGATACTGAGGGAAAGCTCGGTTGGCTGGAGCGATTTCGGAGACACTGAGTGAGTTGTGGCCACGGTTCGACCGTGAGCAATTGAAATCCTGTGTGTACATCACCAGGAATGGTGGCCTGCCCTTGGGGAGCAAGTAGCAGTGCTCTCAATCTTTACTAGCATATCTACCTCTTCACACACCACCAGATTTGCCAACAATTTCGGTAGCAAGTTTGAAGAATATGTGCGTCTATTTCAAAAATATGGCTCCCGTTTGCCTCTCGAAGCTCACTGTTTGTTGTCTTCTTCTTCCTCGTCGCTTTCCTCGTCATTTTCCTCTTCCTCGTCGTCTTCTTCCTCCTCTTCGTCTTCAAGTGGTGAAAGCACGCCGAGCTCCTCGAGCTCGCCCCTGTACTTGGTCACCTCGTCCGCGTACCGCTCACCATGGCGGATGTGGCGGATGCGCAGACCCAAGTTCAGCCCCCAAGCCGACTGTGGGAACGGCTCTTCGCTGGGCACGACAAAGCCGCTGTCCATGTCCACGCAGCTGCCGTGGAGCTCGGCGTAGGTCTTGAAGGACTCGAGGAGCACTTCTCGCCAGTAGGCGTCCTGGAAGGGTGAGAGCCCTTGTTCGGACTTGGGCCGCTGTCGCTTCTGGTTGGCCATACGGCCCTCCTTGGTCTGGAACGGAAGTAGCCCCGCGTCCCGCTGGTTGTAGCGGTACAGCCAGTCGCCCAGCTTAAAGTCGTGTGCCGCCTCGGGCCAGCGCGCGTCGTCACTGGGGATCACAAAGTCGCGCGGCACCTCGCCCGGGCCGTAGATCTGTGTGAAGATGTCGAGATAGGGCTTCACGACCTCGCGGTTCGTGGTCTCGATCGACTGGTTGAGGCGCCACACGAAGCCCAGCTCGACGAGCCGCTCGCGGTGCTCCTCGACCTGCTCGGCGTGCTGCTTTCGACTGCGGATGTTGCGGATGATGTGGCCCAGTTTGATGCCCCACGAGCGCTTGGGCCACACATTGTCAGACGGAACCACGAAGCCCTGCGGCACGTTGCAGTCACCGTACTGCTCCGAGTAGACCTCAAGCGCCGGTAGCACTTTCTGCACGAATGTACTCTCGATGATGTTGAACGAGAAGCCCATGGCGTCAAGGTCCTCGAGCTCATCCACGACGTCCGGCGAGTTGCGACCGCCGCGACGTAGCAGCGACACTTGCTTGCCCAGACGGTAGCCCCACGTCTCCTTGGGCCACGTCGGGTCGTTCATGGGCACCTGGAACATCTGCGGCACGTCGCAGTGCTCGTGGATTTCGTGGAAGCGCTTGAGCGCCGGCAGCAGCTGCCTGGACCACTTCCCAAAGAGCGGCTCCCAGCGAAACCCGAGCTCCTTTAAGTGCATCTTCTCGTCCTCGAGCGCGGCACCAAAGAGGCCGTTGGCGTTGATGTTCTCCACAATGTACCCGAGTTGCGTGCCCCACGCGTTCACGGGCCACGGCTGCTCGCTCGGAACCACAAAGTCTGCACTCACGTCCGTGTGGCCGAACTCTTGGACAAAGATCTCGAGACACGGCTGCACGCGCTCTCGCCATACGCTCTTGGAGAGCTCAGTGGCGAAAAAGTTGAGCTGCTCGAGGTCGCTCTTATGCGTCAACGGGAGCTCTTCCTCGGTCTCTTCGCGAATGAGCGCGACCATGCGGCCGAGACGGTAGCCCCAGGTCTTCTCCGGCCATCTTACGTCATCTGTAGGGACGACAAACTTCTCGGGTACGTCGTTGTGGCCGAAGATCTCGCGGAACGTCTCGAGCGACGGCAGCAGGTACACCTTGCGCTTCCACTCCATCTCGCTCCACATGAAGCCGAGCTTGTCGAGCTCCTCGATCTGCTCGGGGAGCAGCGTGCGCTCCTTCTCTCTCCGCAGCAGCTGGCAGTGACTGCCCAGCTTGAAGCCCCACGTGGACCGCGGCCACCGCTCGTCGTTCGTCGGCACTTCGAACGCCTGGCGCACAAACAAATGACCCTCAAGCTTTGCGTACGCATGCAGCGCTGGGATGATCTGCATCTCCCAGACGTACGTGCGCCAGTCCTCGTACGGGAATCCGATCCCCTTGAGCAGCGAGCGCTTGTACTCGCCGCACCTGCCGCGCGTGAACAGTCGCAGGCGCTTACCGAGGTCCATGCCCCAGATGTCCTTGGGCCATTGCGGCTTGCCGGCCTCGTCCACATCCGCGAGTTGCTCGCTGCTGACTTTCGGCGTGGGGACGACGAACTCGTTGGGGACAGAAAAGTGGCCCTCGCGCTGGTAGTACGTCTGCAGCGCGCGCAGGAAGAGCTCGTCCTTGGACGACTTAGGGCTGATGGGCGTCGCGCAGAACTCGCGCTGCTGCTGGTTGCTGCGGCAATGCGTTTGCAATGAGAGACGGTGTATCTGCAGCACTGGCTTCGTGGTGCTGTGGTGGTTGAGCTGCAATTGGGGCCGAATGCCACTCGCAGCCGCGAGCGCGCGGCGCTGGCGCCCGAGCGTCGCCAGCATGCGCTTCATTGCCGCTTGTTCCATGTAGATCGGAAGGAAAATGTATCGACCTGAGGGCCACCTATTTTATAGTGTCAATACAAAATCGTACTTTGTCTACGCGGACAAATTCGTACTTAAAAAGAGACATACAGTAGCACAAATGGTACAATCGTATTTAAAAGAAATAACTGCGTTTTACCCCGCTTTTGTGGCATTCAAGGAGCGTGACAGACTTTGCCGTTACATAGTCTTTACGTTCCAAATGTCACTATTCACAGTAAGTCCTTAACCTATATCTCTGTTAGAACCAAGTATGCACATTCCCATCCCTTGAAGTTGGAAACAAACAAATACCTCTCAAATTACATATATTCACGTATTGGATCAATGCGTAACTTCAATATGGACGATGAAGCCACCTATAGTATACTGGGGCTAAGTAAAGCTTACAAAATCGCTGAGCCGCGCACTAATGCTCACAAAAGCCGATATCGAACAGTTTCGAAATTTATTGCTTCCGAGACCCGTTCAAAGTAATGAACTCTTTTCAAACACAACACAACGCGGCATCAAACGTTTTGGATTGAAGACCTCATTCCTCTGACGTCGCGGGTGTCTGCGTGCATCCATCCGTCCATTCGCCGATTCGCCCTTCGCCTGATACTCGCCTCCTCAGCCATGCTCCGCCGCGCCTCCTTCAACGCCGCGCGCCACCAGCGCCTCACGGCCGTGCGCGCCTTCTCTTCGTCCAACGTGGTGCGTTTCATGAGCTCATGTTGCCAGCTGGCTACGAGGGAAGTAAAGATATGGCGATGGAGGCACTGCTGACGAGGGAGGGGTATCTATCTATGTGTACGCGTATGGTATGGGTGTACATATATATTTACAGGAGAAAGTGCCGCTGTTCATCAACGGAAAGTTCGTGCAGTCCAAGACGGACAAGTGGATCGACCTGCGCAACCCGGCGACGAACGAAGTGATCTTCAAGGTGCCGCAGGCCACCAAGGAAGAGGTACGTGTTGCGAAGAGCCATTACAAGCATGTCACTGCTAGCAATGATGTCTAAGCTCTACGTGCTGCTCTTGTTGTTATGTGCAGATGCAACAAGCGACCGACGCGGCCGCTGAGGCGTACAAGACCTGGCGCAACGTGGGCGTGCAGCACCGCCAGCGCGTCATGCTCAAGTTCCAGCACCTGATCCGCGAGCACACGGAGGAGCTTGCACACTCGATCACACACGAGCAGGGCAAGACGCTCGCGGACGCTCGCGGTGACATCTTCCGCGGACTCGGTGTGTTTCTGTGGCTTGCCTTGCCTTGCTGTTTATCTTGTGGGCATTGCTGACTAATGCTCCTCTAATCCTATGCTACAGAGGTCGTGGAGCACACGTGTGGCGCCGCGACGCTCATGATGGGTGAGACCTCGGAGAACTTGGCCAACTCGCTGGACACGTACTCGTACAAGCAGCCGCTCGGCGTGTGTGCTGGCATCTGTCCGTTCAACTTCCCGGCCATGATCCCGCTCTGGATGTTCCCAGTCGGCATCGTCGCGGGCAACACCTACATCCTCAAGCCATCGGAAAAGGACCCTGGCGCGGCCATGGTACGTTCTTTGTCACGTAATTTCTTCATGAGCTAACAGCCACACCAGCAGACATGGCTAACCTCTGTGTGTATATGTGGATTTTGTGTGTAGATCTTGGCTCGCCTGGCCCAGGAAGCTGGTCTCCCTGACGGTGTGCTCAACATCATCCACGGCGCCCACGTAAGTAAATGCTAGTTGTAATTCAAAATGATGTAAAATCCGTGCTAAGCAGTCTCTACTGCCATGTTGAACTCCTCAGGACGCTGTCAACTTCATCTGCGACGCCCCAGAGGTGAAGGCGATCTCCTTCGTCGGCGGCAACCAAGCTGGTGAGTACATCCACGCCCGTGGCAGTGCGAACGGCAAGCGCGTGCAGGCGAACCTCGGCGCGAAGAACCACGCTGTGATCCTGCCAGACTGCGACAAGGACCAGGCGATTGGTGCCCTCGCCGGCGCTGCCTTTGGTGCTGCCGGCCAGCGCTGCATGGCCCTCTCCGTCGTCGTGTTCGTCGGCAAGACCAAGGAATGGTGAGTTACTGTAGTATATTTTCGCTGTATAAACATCACTGGTTTCTAACAATATTTGCTCTTAACAGGGTTCACGACATCGTTGAGAAGGCGAAACTATTCAAGGTGAACGGTGGCCTTGAGGCGGGCACTGACGTTGGTCCGTTGATCACCAAGGAGGCTAAGGAGCGCGTGGAGCGCTTGATCCAGGGCGGCATCGACCAGGGCGCCGAGTGCCTCTTGGACGGACGCAACGTGAAGGTCGCCAAGTACCCGAACGGCAACTTCGTCGGCCCAACGCTGCTGAACAACGTCGGCACCGACAACATCGCGTACACGGAGGAGATCTTCGGCCCAGTGCTCGTGTGCACTTCGGTCGAGACGCTCGAGGAGGCCATCGAGCTGATCAACAACAACCCGTACGGCAACGGCACGTCGATCTTCACCTCGTCCGGTCCGGCCGCGCGTAAGTTCCAGCACGAAATCGACGTGGGCCAGGTGGGCATCAACGTGCCGATCCCGGTGCCACTCCCGATGTTCTCGTTCACGGGCTCGCGCGCGTCGATCCGCGGTGATATCAACTTCTACGGCAAGTCGGGCATCAACTTCTACACGCAGATCAAGACCGTGACGGCGCAGTGGGAGTACAACGAGAAGACCCAGTACGGCACCGTCATGCCGACGCTTGGCACCAAGTAAGCGAGCAAGCGGAGTGTTTGACAGGAATTACGCCATCCCTTTGCCACCTTTGATGTTTTGTAGACCGACCCCATTGAGCTCATTTGAAGGCAACGAATCATAAGAACAAACGAAAAATAAATACCCAGCAACATGAAGAAGACATGCTTGAATTTGTGGCGAGACGTTGTGATTCAGACCCTGCTTACTAACTAACACATTGTTCGATGCATTGATGCAGGCAACAAAGTGTTCGCTCGAATCACCAGCCCTCCTTGTCTACCTCCCGCGACCGCGTCCACGGCCACGACCTCGGCCGCCGCCATTGTTGCCGTACCCTCGGCCGCCGCCACCACCAAAGTTGTCATTCTCGGTCTTCTCTTCATCGGCAGCGGTAAGCTTCGTCTCCTCGAGCTTGCGGCCCTCGGGCTCGTTCAACCGGCACCCGTTCGCCTGGTACTGACTCACGAAGATCTCCAGTTGGCCCGCAGCGTTCGCAGCGCCAGTCTTGGCATCCTTGCTCAGACGCGGACACACCTCTCGCGCGATCAGCACCAGGAGCTTGTGGAACTGGTTCTTGTAGTGGCGCAGCAGCTCAAAGCCGGCAACTTCGAGCATCGTGAGCAAAAGCGACCCCGTCATGAGGTGGGGCGTCTCGTTCACCAGTCTCGCCATCCACACCCAGCAATCGCCGATGCTCAGACCGGCTGGCTGCGGACTGTTGTCGTACGGGGTGGTCTGCATCACAGCTGCCATCACGGCCACGATCATCGTCATGCGCTTCGCGTACACCGTGATATGTTCGAGTCCGTCCGGATCCGAGGTCTCGCCAACGGATTTCTCAAACCCAAGCGCCATCTTGTAGTCGGCGACGCTCTGGTTCGCCTTCTTCGTCGGGTTGTCGGGGATGGTGAACACGCAGAGTTTGTGGAAGTACGCGAGGATGATATCCGTAAGCTCCGGGGTGCGCACGCACGACATCGTGATCACGTGCGCGACGGGATAGCACGACCTTCAAGCAGCAAAGGACATCATAGTGAGTACACAAGTTGCAGCACACATGTGGACAGGACAGACTAATCAAACTCGGGACTTACTTATAGTCCAACACCACACGAGCTTGCTTGGCCAGGTTCGTGGCCACCAAGTCCATCGCGTAGTTGAAGTACGCCTCGCCAGAAGACTTTGCAGTCTGGATTTTGGTCATGACAGCAACTCCAATCCCATGAGTTCAAAGTACTAGGCTGCAGGTGAAAGCGATCGAGTTCAAGGAACGCACCTGGAGAAGCTTGTGGATCTTGTCCACGACGCCCTTAATCGCTGACGGTGCAGCGGAGATTTGGTTACATGCACCCGCCTGAATCGCAATTTACACAGACACAAAATCAAAGCAATCAGACCTACGAACCGTCACAATTTCTAATCGGAGCAACCATTATCCACGCACCTGGAGTCGAATGTCTACTCGGATCCGCTTAATCGCCGGATCCGGGTTGTCGAGAATCTGCTTCGAGTGCTCCTGGATCGCATCCAGGCGCTCCATGCGAGCCTTTGCGTCTTTCAGATACTGCTTCGCCGCTTGATCGGCCACTTTTCTGGCCTTGAGCTGCTGCTGTTTCTGCTCCTCCTCGTGCTTCTGTTTCGCGTCTGCTTCCTGTTTCAATTTCGCTTCTTCGTCTCGGCGTCTCGTCTCGGCGGCTTGCAGGGCGGCATCTTTCGCCTCCTGGGCAGCCACGCGCTCCTTCTCATCCTGCAGTCTCTATCGAATAGGCACACAACATAAATGTCCACGTCAGCCACTGACTCCACAGGGATATAACTATGACGCATGTGCTGATCGAAAAAAATGGCAAACCTTAGCCTGCGCTTCTTCTTCTCGTCGTCTCGCCGCGTCCTCTCGCTCGCGGGTCTCTTCTTGCGCCCTCGTTTCCTCTGCGAGCGCCTGCTGGTACTGGATCAGATCCTGCTCGATCTCACGCAGCACCGACCGATCTCGTCCGCGTTGCTGTAGAAATCAAGTCGCGGTCAGTGGCCGCAAGTAGATTAAACAGCTAGCTGATGAACAAGAGAGAGAGGGAGTGTACATACCTGCGAGAGCGTTCGTGACGACAGGGATTCCACTTCGATATTCTACAAAGCACTCATGACATGTGAGAGACATCAATAATTACCCAAATCAGCTGATGAGCTCAATGCTAAGCAGACATGCTCGTACCTTGCGAAGAATCGATTGGAAAACAGCGTCGTCGTTCTGTGTGGCGTCGACACGTTTCAACTTCGCTTCGGCATCTGCGCGCGCCTTCTGCAGCGTCTCACAGAGCAGCTGGTACGCGGGGCTTGAGTTCATTGCGTGTACCGCCTTGATCTCGCACGTGCGCTCGACGTGATGCAGCAGCTCTGCTCGTATTCATTATTCAACAACCACGACGTCCAGTCAGTACATCATTCCACAGAAATAACAGCAGCAGCACACCCATAATACCATTACATACACACCTTGTCGGGACTTGTTGCTCAGCAGCGAGATGCCAATAGACGACAGTGAGGAGCTCAGTCCGCGCGTGTCGTCGTCGTTCTCCTCCTCGTGGCGGCGTGCGTCCTCATCGCTCGAGTCTGTGGACGAGTCCGTGCTCGGCGCGCGGAAGCGTCTGCGACGCGGCTTGTTAGCAGCAGCTACATTCGCATTTACTCTGCCGTTGGTGCCAGCCAGCAGGGGCGCGTCGCCATCGCCGCCGCCGTCTTCGTCGTCGTCGAAGTAGAACTTCATGGCGCCACCACCTTGTGCTTTGGCGCTTTCACAAGCATTTCTATCGCGTAAAGTACGTATTGTAGCACGTAAAGTTCGTATCTTCAATAAAGTACGAATGAAGTGAAAAGTGTGGCCCACATTTGTTTCAGCGGTTCATCGAACCGGTCCGCTTCGGTTCGGCGGTTCGCTTTTTCTCCACCATTCATATTGACTGCTGGCGCTGGAAACCCACTCGCGAATAAAGGGAAAATCACTTCGTCTTCTTCCTACGGATCTAGAACAGCGCTCTTCATTTCGGACAATATGGTACGTTACGAGTGGTCTTGGGCTGCGTGTGGCGATGTGTGTGCGCGTGTGGTGCGCGTGAGCGTGATGCGTGTGCTGCTGGTGCGGAAATCGCGAGTGACGGAGCTGCAGGAACGGCGGAGAACGAGCAAGATTTCGTCACAGAGGCGACCTGCGGATGAATGGTATCACCAACTGCCGCTTCATGCTGCGTTCGACACAAGACAGAAGCACTAGAACAGTGCGTGCTAGCAAATGGTAGAGGACGACAGTACAGCATGTGACGTGCTGGCACGACGCAACCAGCTCTTCTCCTATTCAGAGTGGGCAGACCAGTTGCCCATCCAGTCAGCCATCCAGCAGGCGGCGATGCAGGATTTCAGCGAGAAATGAGCAGCTACTAGTGAACCTGTACAGCCCAAGAGGCTCCTGATCGACATGCTGCCGTACACGTGCACATTGCGTACCACCACCAGTCTCACACAGTACTTCCAGCTTGCAGCAGGCATGGCTAACAAACTGTCGTGTTTGTTGTGTGTGACTGCAGCCACGTGACCTTCTCCACCCATCTGCCTCTGAGGAAGCCTCGAAGCACAAGCTTCGTCGTCTGGTACAGACCCCGAACTCGTACTTCATGGACGTGAAGTGCCCTGGCTGCTTCAACATGTACGTCTGCTTGCCTGTCAACCTCCTTCAGTGCTCTACCACTGAGCCCTATCACTAATGCCATCTCTCGTTTCTCTTGCCACCCCACAGCACCACCGTGTTCTCCCACGCGCAGACCGTTGTGCTCTGCGGCTCGTGCTCCGTGATGCTCTGCCAGCCAACCGGTGGTAAGGCTCGCCTCACCGACGGCTGCCAGTACCGCAAGAAGACCGAATAAGCGCTTTTTTTCTCGGACGTGGGCTGTTACGACGGTAGAAGAAGAACGAACCGCACGACGAGTGTGCACTCGCCTTTTGTGGGCGTCGGTCGCTCGCTCGCTCGCCTGCTCCCAGTTTTCTCCTACCATCTAAAATGAATCGAGGGAAGTAGAGTTGACTATTTCTTGTGGGTTTCCTCTCTTGTGTGTACTGCTCTGCCTGAACATACTCGATACACTGGAACCTAGGCGAGATTGGTGCTAGCTCTGCTGTCCAAGAGAAAAAGAAACAGGAACACAGTGGAAGCAGAGAGGTCATGAAGAAGATAGCAGTGGAAGTAGTAGCGCTTGTGTGCAATCCTTGCACTCTGCTGGTGCGTTGACTAGAGGGCGTAGAGTGTGAGTTGCGCTGCGTGGAGTTTGAATTGAATGAATACACGGATCGCGAGTCCATTTGAAGCTCTCCACAACACCTTTGCTCTTATTGACTCCGTGCTGCCTTGTGGCCCTTTTCAACCCATTTGCTGCTCGCGAAATGTACCCAAGAAGCTTGTGAGAATATAGCCCTCTCCCCACTAAAGCGTTACCAAGATGAAGCCGATATGACTGACCTCTGATTAGCCTGAGCAACCAGAGCTTCACAGTGTGGAGCTTCTGGGTGTCTGACAAAGACACAGATCACGAGTAAGGAGTCGACAAGTCAGGCTTTGGTTTCTTTCATTTGTTCCTTTATCACCCACCGCCGGCTCGCTCGCTTCTCTTTAGTTCGCAACTCTGTCGCGTATGTGCATCGCGTTTTCTTCTCTCGACACTGCTGTTGACGCCCTCGATCAAAAAAGTTCTTCAGCTTTCTCCACCAGCAACAAAGCAATCCGACGTTTGGTTTCCTTCCGAGTCCGCAGCTTTCTCCACTCCAATGCTTTCAAAGATTGACCAAGACAACTGCACCTGTGTTCGCGGTCAACTGAGGCTCCCAGATATCCTCGTGTCCTCGTCCTCACTCACACGAGCACTGGCTTAGACACCAAGTTTTTCTCACTCCAGCACTGACTCGAGAAGCCTACTTAGGCGTGGATGGCGGTTCGATCTTTCTCGGCCACGGTCCACATGCTGTCGTCTTCGAGGTCCAATCGCTCGGCCAGCGCCATGATCGAGCCCGTCTCGAGCAGGTAGGACACGAGCTTGTCATTGGCACTCACCATCTCGTCCAGAGCCAGGTGCACGTCGTCCATCTCCCGTCTCTTCTTCTCTGCTGCTGCTGAGGCCTCGTCTTCGTCCTCGTCCTCTTCGTCATCATCCAGATCGTCATCATCATCGTCGTTTTCTGAATCCGAGTCGCCGCCGTTTCGATGGCTGCCAGCACGAGAGGACGACTCCTCTTCGGACGACGTGCTGCCTTTGTTGTTCGAGCCCTTACGCCGGTTGCGGCCGCTGGTGGGTGGGGTTTTGCCGCCCTGTACGCCGCCCGTGGTGCGCAGCGCCGCCTTGCGCTCCTTGGTGCGCTGGCGCTTCTTCTGACGCTTGTTGCGCTTGCTCGCCTGCTTGGCCTGCTTCTCGCTCGTCTCCTTGGCTGTCTCCTCCTGCCACAGACTCTCCTGGTACTTGAGGTGGAAGACCGTGCAGTCGCAGTTCTTGCACACGTTGCACTTGCACTCATCGCAGAAGAACGTGTCGCTCGAGTGCTTAGAGAACGGGCCCATGCAGATGGCGCACGTCACAAAGTGCTGCTGCCAGATGCGCGACGCGCGCTTTGCCACGGTCGCCGACTTGTGCGACACAAGCGTCTCTATATTCGCCGACGCCATCAGGCTCGCGTACGGGTTCGGTGCGTCTGTCCGCTTCGCCTCCAGCTCGCCCACCTGTAGGATGCGCTCGAGCCCCTCAAGCGCCATCATCACCATGCTCGTCTCCTCCAGCAGGTTCCCTAGAATCTGGATGCACCCTTCGTTCACCAGGTACTCGATCTGACTGTCCGAACCACACGACGTCGCGTTCAGTACCACCCAACAGGCCTCGCTCTTGACTTCCGCATCAGTTGTGTCCGAAGACGCCAGTCCCATGAGCGACGGGATGCAACCAGAGTCCAGCACGCACTGAATCTGGTCCACAGTCCCTGCAGCGATATTCGACAGCGTCCAGCACGCCTCCTTCTGGATCTCGCGGTTCGAGTGCGCGATCAGCCGGCGCAGCGACGGCACGGCACCGCACTCGATGATGTGCTGCGTGTAGTCGTGGTCATCTTCGGCGCACACGATGTTCCCGATCGCCCGCAGTGCTGGCTTCGTTACTCTCCACGACGAGTGGCTCAGCAATTCCACCAAACGGAAGCACACGTCTGAGTCCACCACGGCCTGGATATGAGTGCTTGGACCATCACACAGGTGCGAGAACGCCCAGCACACGTGGCTCAAGATCTCCGTATCCGAGCTCGTCAGCATCTGTTAGCAACACAAAGGAAAGACAAAATTCAGTATCAGCCAACTGCAATAACTACCAGTAGCTAGCTACGGATAACAAGTGTAAGCAATAAACACACCTTTGCCAGAGACGGCAGAATGATCGAGATGTCGAACACGGGCCGCGGTTGGCCGTCGCACAGGTTGCTCAGCGTCCACGTAAGGATGCGCAGCAGCGACAAACGGTCCGCCGGCGTCTTCTTCAGGTTGTTCACGAGCGGCAGCAGCGCGCCGGCGTTGAGCACCAGGTCTCGCGTAGCCGAGCCTTCACCCGCCAGGTTGCCAAGCACCCACACCGATTGCTCCAGTACCTACAATGTCAAGAAGAACATAAAAGTGAGACTTGTTTGCTTGGATGCACAAAATCACAAGAGTCCAGGTGAAGCAATTGAGTGCATTGTACCTCTTCGTTGGACGAGTCCAAGAGCGACACGAGCGTGGGGATCACGCCGTTCTGCAGCAGCACGCTCGTGTTGTCCGTCGCGCCGGCCGCGATGTTCGTGAGCGCCCAGAGCGCCTCCACCTGGAGCGTCGGGCGGTCGCGCAGTCGCAGCCACTTGATGAGTCGCGGCGTCCAGTTCTTGTCCAGCATCTTCGTAGATTAATACGAGATCAGGTAGGCACGTACGTAGGCAGGCAGGGATGGGTATGTTAATGATAACCGACGTCCTGATTCACAGCAAACTACGGAGATGAGATCACAGGAGACATACCTGTCGAATGAGTAGGTCGCGCTCGGACGAGAGCAGCCCACGCAGCTTCTTCGCGGCCTCGAGCTGCACGTCAGCGTCGTCTGAGTTGAGCCCCAAGTCGATCTTGTTGAGGTCGCCCTGGAAGCTGGGCGAGGCCACGAGCGTCGCGTGGTTCGCGGCCAGCATGGTCGGGTCGATCCCCGTCGCGGTCGCCGCGGACGACGGCACGAGCGCGCTACCGTTCGCGAGCAGCAGGTTGCTACTACCCGAGTTGACGAGCGGCGGCGGGAGGTGGTGATGGTGGTGGTGGTGGCCGTGCGAGTGGTTGTGCGTCGACGTGTGCGCATGGATCGAGAACTGCTGCTGTTGCACGGACGTGGTCGTCGTGGTCGTCGTCGTGGGCTTGAGCGAGCCCACGTGGTGGTGGATCGTCGTGGTCGTAGACGTCACGAGCGTCGCGTTGTTCGCGCGGTGCGTCGACTGGTGGTGGTGCACGATGTCGCCGTTTTCATTGCGGTGCGTCGACATCTTCTTCGCGTTCAGCGTGAGGTTTGCGGCGGCCTGCGTGATGGACGACGGCATCGCGGCCACGGCGGCGGCAGTGAGCTCGGCCACTTCGGACGGCGACCAAAAGTGCTTAGGTGGCGGCTTGGGCCCTGCTGCTTTCCCAGCCGACGACGAACTCGCGAGTGCGGACGAAGACGTCGGGCCGCTCATCGGGTCACTGAAGGCTGATGATGGAGAGTGAATTGAACAGTGGATGGATGGATGGATCGAGAACGCGTCACGCCTGCAAGAGACTGACCGACCGACCTACTGGCTGACTGACTGCGAGACGCTCACGCACGCGCAGATAAGAAAGACTGACGATAGACGGGAGACGCTGATGGTAGAGATAGAGAGAGAGGGCGACCTGTGAGTAGTGAGATAGATGGCGTTCGTTCTCTGGAGGCGGCGGCCGCTTGCTGCTGCTGCGGGTCGTTCCTTTGGGGCGTCGGGCTTCTCGTTCGCTCGCTCCCCCCTCCGCACACACGCGCGACACAAAACAAACAAGAAGCGACAACAGCCGCCGGCCGGGTCTGCTAAAATCTTCTTTGGGAGATACAAAGCGGGGGATAAAATGGCGCGAAGAGGACCATCTTGATACAAAAGTCGGAATATATGCTGAACTAAAGCTGACATGTACAGTACTAAAATGAAGTATAATATGCATCAACAGCGAGATCCGAGAAAGAATTGGAGAGACCGTCCCCGTCCCCCCATCTCTATACAAGAGCAGCTATTGTAGAGAGTGGGCCACATCGGTCACATCTTGTACTGTGTGGGACAGAATGAGAGTTTTACTCTTCATAGAAGAACACATCAAGTTCTTGTAGAGAGTGTCAAATTTCATTAAATTTTGAGATCGACTTTGCTAAAATTTGAGATTCGCATGACTACGCACAGTACTGTGACGGACACAAGTTTCGAGTGACTGGTGACTGCTTACCGTGATGGACACAACAGTGAAGAGTCTCAAACGAGAGATCGATCGACTCTGCCTCGATCCACCACGACGGAGCACACTCCACGTGCAGTACCGGTACCAGCCTTGCAGCCACTGCTACAAGAGCACCATTTGATTGCCGCTCTTCGAATTCTGCACGTGAACTCTTACGAACCGCAAGGGAACCAACCGAGGTGATTCAGGAACCTGAGGAGCAAGCAGCCCCATGTTTTTAATGTTCGCAAAGCTCTTCAATGCTTCCGAAGCACTTTGAGGTCGGAAAATATACATACACCTCTGCGAGGTCTGGCGTGCCAACAAAGCTGATATCCGGTCTGCAAGGCTCCAGTGTGCCCCCACAGCGCAATGTAGTAGACTGCTACGCAGTGGGGACACATACAGACTGCATTTTACCAAATGACCTCATTTCAAAGCAGTGGACACCTCCAGCGTTTGCGCGTTCACGAACGGATGCGAGCCCACTTCACTTTCTCCTACGATCATGAAGTTCAAGACCCGGAAAACTTTTTGTTAGCTCTTCGTTTATCAGAAGGACTTTCGAGGCCGTGCCTCAGCCTCAATGATCTCTGTTACATAAGTGCTGCAAAAGATTTAACGACCAAGCAAGCAAGCGCGCCTTGATGTGTCCCGAGACGCAGCGACATCAGACTCGTGAGCCTACCGAACAGCGATCATGCAAGCTTGCCTGTAATCATTTCACTGCATTGGTTTTCCTTGTCAGCTTTAGGTCAATGCTCAATCCTGTTGCCATCACCTTGCGTTGGTTTGGCCTTTGCAGCCTGTATCCCAAGCTCCAGCAGCTCACGGTCACCACCCACGCGTCAGTCCACCGTCAGGACAACATTTTCTCATAGGTTTGAGAGCTACCGTGACAGGCTTGATGGATGGATCTGATGCAAAGGAGCTCTCATGGTGTCAGTCGCAAGGTTAAGTCCAGGCTCGGAAATGCAAAAAGACCCAAAGGCCGCGACACCAAGTTTGATTGACCCACGCGCTGTCACGATCGCGCCGAAGAGAAGAAGACGAAGACGAAGCGATGGATCGATCAGAATAAACATCCCACTCACGCGCAGTAGACATGTCCCAATGGCGGCATTGCACACCAAAAAGCTTGTCGACTTTGAGATCCCAAGGCACTTCAATCTTGGAGGACCAGATGAGGAGCCATCACGTCATGACCTCTCATATGAAGTATTACATTATAATCTATGGATAAAAAGGATTTTGGTGGCACACAATCTCACAAAGCACAGGATCTTGAAGCAGTTACTTCAACTCAACAGGCTCTGTAATCAACGTGAATGGATCGAGAGTGGCTCGATACAACCAAGAAACGAGGAGCTGTTACCACCCCACCCCACGCAACGCAACGCTTTTGCTTCTGAACCAGTCGAGCGATTCCACCGCTGCACTCTGAAGCCTTTGATCGAATGTTCATCAGGCGCAAGCACCTTCATTCCCGATTGGCAAGACGACCAAAATGCAAGGCTTGCTCGCTTCATTCGCAACCAACCTACCTCGTGGTGACACCGAAGAGCTCCGATGTTCTGTTTGCATCATGAGCCAAAGCCATTTGGATCTCTTCAAGCGTGACTTCGCGCGCGAAACAAGCAAAAGCAATTTCAATTTCATCGCTATTGCAAGCCGTCCATCAAGCAAAGGATGCAAGCGGATTCAAAGAGGGCAGCTGCCTGTCCAAGGCTTCACATTCGAAATCAAAGGAACTTCGTAGAACCAACAAGCGATCTTTCGTGTTTTTCTGAGCCAAAAGTCGTTCGCAAATCTAAACGCCATCTGGTTGGTCTCTTGGAGGAACTTTTTATTCACTAAGTCAGCAAATTGCGTCGACTTTTCATCTTGCACATCGTTTTCCACCGCACGTTTTTTGTTGTTGCACACGCATTGTTGACTTATCGACTGTCAACGACATACATACAAAAACCGAAGAGCCGCCCGACTTTGACACGCACTTGGAAAGCGAGATGCGCGACACGCACGCGCGCATCCACCCCAAGAGCGGATGACGGTGGGCAGCTCAAGCTTAAGCTCAAGTTTTGGGAGCGTGGCTCCTTTCGAGCCACAGGCGGAGCTGTTCTTCCTGCTTTTGGGCTCCAGTCAACCAGCCAACAGCCCTTCGCTTGGGACTGCTGCGCAGTGCCCGCCGAGAGTCTCATTCCGCAATTCGCCGTCTCCAACACACCACACTCCACCAACAATCACCATGCAGTTCACGCTCCTCCTCGCCGCCGCCACCGTCGCCGCCGTCGCCGCCTACGACGAGACCACC
>JAADWP010000487.1:0-21739 GCA_023336215.1 Globisporangium iwayamae
CACACACACACACACACATAGCAACACGCGAAAAAGGAAAGAGGATCACAAATTAATCGTCAAAAGGTCAGCACCGCGCTCGTATATACACGCTTACAGAGGCACACATGGCTCGTATGCATTCGCACCTCGGGCGTTGGGACTGGGCGACTGGAACCTGCTCTGTGCGCTCAAGCCGAGCGCAGGTGAGAGCGCGCGTTGCTGTTGCTGTTGTTGCTGCTGCGCGGGCGCGGCTGCAGCCATCGCAGCTGCAGTCGGGGAAGGCGAAGGTAGCGGTAGCGCTGCGTCCGCCAGGTCGTGCGCGCGCAGCAGCTTGGTGCGCTTGCCCCTGCCACGCTTCGCCTCGTCGTCCGAGAGCTTGGACTTGGCCATCGTCTATGCAAGTAGTGAGTGAGTGAGTTTATGCGGCGATGTTTGCATTTTATCGAGGTGCGCATTGCGGGCGTGCTTTTGCTGTGAGCAATGGCAAAGTACAGTGAGGTTATCATTAACAAACGTATTGATTTGTACATTTAGTTTCAGTGAGAAATTCAATCTGTGGATTTGTTATGCAATAACAATCAGTCTCCCATATATTATTCATTAAATTACAGATTAGTTCTTATTATACTATGTTTGTTGATGCTATTTCGACTGAATGGGTGACGCAACGCCCTCCTTCTTTTTGAACCTGTATAAATGAGTGCACCGCAAGTATTGCATCACGGAGGGGAAAACGACCCCCTCCACCTTGATTGCAGCGACTGGAATCGGATTCGAGAGGGAAAGCTCCTCAGCCCGCTCTCCAAATTCACACGCGGCGCCGGCCGAAAGCAAACAAAAAGTCAATCGAAGCTACGGCAGGAAGACGAGCGCACGCTCCCCCCTAGCGTAGACGCCACCCGCAACAGCAAGAAGCAAGTAACTATGGGCGCAAAGTCGAGTGTGGAGCGCAAGCTCTCGGACGACCAGCCGGCGGAGGAAGAGCTCGTACTGAACGGTGAGTCCATATAGTGAACGAAGATGAGCGAGACGCTTCGACTGGTTGAACACGCGGTTGATGTGGTCGGTTTAACTGGCATGGCAACTGCGGGATGAACGCTCGATGTGCATGTATAGGGCAGCATTAAAAGCGCCGTCATGCCTGTGTGTGTGTTGTGTTCGTTGCACTGACGCTCTGTTTCTGGTGCGTGCAATACAGAGCTGAAGGTCGAAACGGGAGACCAAAACGCAGTGAAGAACATGCTGGACGACGCGATCCACGAGTACTTTGAGGACAAGACAGAGTACACGGTCAGTTACGGATGGGACAACATGAAGCTCCTGCTGATGGTCTTCGCGACACTCACCGCTGCGGCGTCGCACTTTTTCAAGACCTCTGCGATCTCGGAGCGCGTGCTCATTTATTCCTGTGTTGGCACGTACGTACCCTGTCCCGTGCTCTTGATTTGCAACGTAAAGACTGTGTGGTGCTAACCTATTGTGTGCTTTGGGTGGCTGTGACAGTTTCTTCTTCATCCACGCGCTTCTTCTGGGATACAGTCTGCTTGTGGAGAAAGACATCATCCTGCGACTGACGAAGAAGGTGCGCACTGCTATTAGGACAGTCTAGTTGTTGCCACAAAGCACCATCTGATCTTGTGTCTGCTACATTTGCATGTGTAGGGAGAGAAGTCGCCAGTGATCCTGGTGCGAACGGACTTTCCCTACGCCGAGGAGAACTACACAATCTGTCTGCAGTACGAAGGGCAGTCCGAGAAGCAGGTCAAGGTCGAGCTGTACGTCGGACGCTTCTTCGACAAGGAGGGGTACTTCAGCAAAGACGCGCTCGTGAAGGATCTGAAGGCGGTGGTATCGCGTTTTCAAAAAGTTAAGAAGCAATAATTCATGAATGTAAGGAAGGTGTGAGTGAACCGGAGAACCCCACGACTAGATGTTGTCGGCTTCAGGATTCTTGTACGCGACCATCGTGTCGATCTTGTGGATCTGCAGCCATCCATGCACACACACACGTTTCGTCAGATACTCGCCAACTTGAAAATAAACAACACGGTCACTAAACTCAGCTTTCCTGTCGCGTACCTTCGTCGTGAACGAGCGCAGACGAACTTCCGTCGAATCCTTGATAAAGCGCGGATCAGACTCCTCCCACAGAGCTGGCACCTCGGAGTCCTTATCCGTGTACACCAGCAAGTCAAACGTGCACTGCTCTTCGAGGAGAGGCAAGAAGGACACACTGGCAGTGATCTGGCGGATGATCGCTTGGATCTCCGACATGATCTCCTTCTTTGGCTTCGGCTGCGCACTGGAGAAGACATACAAACCGCGCATTAGTTCCAATTCATCATACTCGGCAGAACAAGTCACAAATACACATACGGTGCCACGCTTTTCTGATCAGTATGCACTTCAAACGCCCAGCGTTCGAGGACTTCCTGGGTCTCGACACCCGTGACGACAACGACGAGCTTCTGCACTTCACCCTTCAATAGCCAATCTGGCAAAATACAAATACAGCGCTGGTATTAGCGTACACAACACAGCGATGCACCTGCACAAGACGCACTTACTCGAAAGCTGCTGGAGAAACTTCTGGAAGAACTCGTCCAGCTTCTCGTCGGCGGTGACGAGCATGTTGAGGCCATACTTCTGCACCTGCTTGAAACTCTCGGGAGGGTAAATTCCTCGCTGGTAGAGGATACTGCATGCGAGTAGTTTACACAAGCACGACAAGTGTTAGCACAGTGTGATGTTGTAGTCAAGCGCGAGGTACAGATGAAATAACAAACGCTGGTACACCTGTTGATGCTGTATGAGAAGAACTCGGTGACCAGCTCCGTCGAGCCTTTCAGCGTGATGATGTTCTCGGTGAGCTGGGACGTTGCCTGCACGCACGAAGCCACGATAGTCACATCCAAAACTTAGTCGACAGCAGAGTATGCTGTGGTACTATGTACATGTAGTACGCGCATAGCGCGCTCGTTTGGGGTTCCACTGCATCCGCGCGTCATGTACCATCGTGAGTGTACGTGCGCTCGTGCTTGTCCGCTGGTCAATTTCAAATGAAAGTGAAAGCTCAAAAAGCAAAAGCAAAGTGGACGCGGGATGGGTGGAGCCTGTATAAGCGAATGCGATGGACAATATCGACAATCACAGGATAAAACATCAATTTGAAAACCCTCTCAGAAGCGATACAAGTTGCCTTTTAGAGTTGAAGCTGCGACCCTTTTTGATGTGCGCATTCCGCATTTGCAAACGCCACGACAAGAGGAAAAGCATGGGGAAGCGCAAGGCGGCCGACGATGTGCAGCAACAACAGGTACGTTACGTTACGACATGGTGAATAAGTTCCGCAAGAATGGTGGCATAATGCCTTCTTGCACGCAGCCACGCCGGCGTAGTGCAGACGAGAGACGCGCGAAAGCGCTGCATAACGACATCATCGGTCTGCAAGTCGTCGACGATGACGTTTCCGAGCCAGACGACAACGACGAGGAGCTGATTTTCATGTCGCTCCTCTACGACCGTAAACGGCTTGGTGTTGCGATCTATGATGCAGTGACCACCGGATTGAAGACTTTGGAGATCAGTGTCGACGACACGGATGAACTGGATCAGGTATGTTCCGTTCATCCATGATTCGCTGGTCCAACAGTAACGAGTGGTAACGCTTAGTGTCTCTTTTGTACTTTAGATAGTGGAGCGATTGCATACCCAGTTTCAGGTCCACAAGATCTTGGTCTCTTCTCGAAACGCAAGCGCGCTTGGACTGCTGCAGCTCGTCAAGCGCCTCGATCAAAAGTTCGAGAGGAAGACGAGTGTCAGTGTTCGCAAGGTGAGCGGATGTTCTTTTACCTTTGTGTGATATGGCTTGTGATATTCCACTCAGTAAAGATTTCTGGCAACCTCATTGCTGTGTACTCGCTTGCAGCACTCAGGTATTCCATCGAGCAGTTTTCGCACCTCTTGTAAATGCAGAGATTAAACTCACTCCTCTATTCCAGATTTCAACTACTTGAAAGCCTGTCAAGGCATTGAGAAGATTCGCATCGGCAAAAACTGGACAGACTACAACGTATCTCTATCGGAGGTGTCACGGTACGTGCTCTGTGTGGAGTTACGCAAGTGTATTCGATGGCTTACTCGGACAAAATATCTCCTCAGGCGCGATGCATACAAATATCTCGGGAAGTTCTTCAACTTTGAAAGCATTCAGCTGATACGAGCAGCAGGAGGTAACATCTGTGATATGCTTAGCTGGTGGAAACTCTAACTAACTTCTTGGCCGTCCCATAGCTCTGTTGCTCTATCTCTTTTCTGAAAAGGTAGCTCGATTTATCCAGAAGGCCTCGACAAACTTGATCTAACATTGCTGCTGTTTAGATTGGCAACCAGCTGGACGACATTTCACAGACCTATATCTCCACTGTGGAGCAAATCGCGCTGGGCGGCATCATGTATATCGATGCGTCAACTTTCAGATCGTTGCAGATCTTTAATCATGTATGTAGTCTCGTTGCTTTGCTGCCATGCTATAATATGGCTGACAAGCGCTTGCAATGATTTGCAGGAGTCTCACCCATCTCTGGTCAAGGTATACATACACACAATTTTCTTGTACACAGTGTTTTGGTTGGTTGATTGACGAGTTCCTTACAACACAGGGCTCTGGACGGGCAAAAGAAGGCTTCAGGTTCGAGGTTTTTGAAGCAATGTTACCATCTCTCTTGACACCAAGTACTAATCCGCATTCGGTTTTGTGATGCAGTCTCTTTGGGCTCATTAACCGAACTGTGACCAAGTCCGGGTTCTACAAGCTGCGCCAATGGATGCTCACCCCGCTCGTTAACACAAACCTCATCAATGAGCGGCTTGAGGCAGTCTCGTTTTTTTCAAGATCCGAAAATGAAGAGCTCCAGAAAAGTCTAGTAGGTTTCAAAACACCGTACGAACATTGCTGATGTGCATTAAGCTGACAACGTCTCTGATATGCAGCACTCGAAGCTCAAGCTGTTCGGCGATGTCAGTGGCATCTTTCGGCGAATCAAGAAGCGCGGTGCATCGGTGAAGGACTGGTGGAAGTTCCGCTGCTCAATTGAGAGTTTTTTGGCCTCCCAGTAAGACGCTTGTGCACTTCACCTTGAGTGAATCATTTCTAACTGACGTGTGTACTGAAAAAGAAACCAGATTGAGACTACTCAGAGCACATCAGCTGTGCCTACCCCAAACTTGTTCAAGCGAATCGTAGGAGAGCACGACATCCGCCATGTGAGCAATCTACTCGGAAACATCATCGATTTCGACGAAAGCGTTCAAGAGGAGACGATGGTGATTCGGAGCGGAGTGTCTGAAATCCTGGACTGTGCTCGCTCAAGATACGAAGATCTCGACAATGTAAGTGGCTTGGGATGCAATGGCTGCCTACCGATTGTGATAGCTAACCCCGGCTACACGTTAGGTCTTGACTGAAGTCGCATTTCAAATCCAAGAATCGAACCCGACGTTATCGTCGATTACCGTACAGTACATACCTCAAGTAGGCTATGTGGTCTGCTGTGAGTCGCCGACAACGCTGCCGGAGTTTGTCTTCCAGTTCCAAGAGGATGACATGACGTTCTACTACAAGGTACAGCTTTCCGTCTCCATTGTCAGACTTCCGTATTTGTAGCTGCAACACTAAGCTCATAACTTGTCCAGGAGGATTGCTGTCGTGAACTGGACAACACTATCGGCGACATCTTTGGTTCGTCGTTGCTTCTCAAAGGATTTTGTGTGAAGTACTCTAACTCGCTGTTCCCCAGGTTTCATTCTTGATGTCCAGCGAGGTACATCACTGCGTCGTCATTTTCGAGTGAACTGCAAGTTCTCACATTGTCCATCTACTTTAATGAAGAACTCTTGGAGGAGCTTACTGTGGCACTGCTCGAGCATGAAAGCAGCGTTCATGGTGCGCCAGCTTCTTAGTACAAGAAATCGATACGTCATACCTTCTCACTTCTTTGTTTTCCGAGCAGAAATGATTGAAGTGGTGTCGCAGCTTGACTGTCTAATCTCATTTGCGGATTCATCTCGCAACTTCAACTTCACGAGGTGAGAGTAGGCAGGATTCCAATTTCTTGTAACGCTAATCTGATAATGCATATCTGTCTCGCCAGACCCGTTTTGACTCAAGCGAACCGCATGAGAGTGAAGCAAGCCCGCCACCCGCTACAAGAGTTGCTCGTTGACCACTACATCCCGAACGACGTCTTTTTGGAAACTGGTGCAGAGAGCAGTCTGATCAAGATCGTGACAGGGCAAAACGGATCTGGTTCGTTGAGTGTCTCGTCGAGCAGCACACATCATCGATTTGGCTAACCTCTTGTGTGGATCAGGCAAGTCTGTCTATCTGAAGATGGTCGGTTTACTCCAGTACATGGCCCAGATTGGTTGCTTCGTGCCCGCACAAGAAGGTACGGCCCTGCAACACTTCCATTCACTTACTACCAAGTCGTAGATGAAATCTGATCAAAGTGGAACAGCTGAGATCGGCTTGGTTGACAAGATGTTCACTCGGATTCAGAGGTCGGTGGTAGCTTATGAGAAGACTCAATCTATGGGTTGAAGTCGCTTAGTCTAACTTTGCCTCGAGTAGCATGGAGACAGCAACAGTGTCCCAGAGCTCCTTCACCATCGACTGCAGCCAGATTGCCTGGATGCTGAACCATAGTGAAGGGCAATCGCTGTTCTTGATCGATGAGTTTGGAAAAGGTAATCGGTTGCTACTTCGTTTAGAGTGCGCGAACCTCGCTGACGGGAACTGCCTGTTGGAACAGGAACGGCGGAGCTTGACGGAGTAGCGCTTCTGGTAATGATTTTTTCTTCTCATTCGTCAGGAGTATTTTTAACCGTCTCGCTAACACTCCCATTTCCAGAGCTCATTGATCAACTATCTGGCGTCGAAGTCGTCTGATGTGCGCAGTCCTCGCGTGATCATCACAACACATTTATTGGTGCGAGCTGAATGGAGACGCTTTGATGACACCCGAATCTAACTCAATTCTGCGCAGGAAATATTCCAAAATGACCTACTGCCAATGCTGGCAACTACTGAAGGCACGGCTGAGGAGCAAAGCAATCAAGCACACAACGGAGAGACTTCGGTGCGAGCGAAAAGATCCCACGTCGTGTGTGCAATGATGGCCTCTGCAGTCGTGTCGGAAGAACCTACTGTAGTCAGAGAGATCTCTCCGTTGTACGAACTGCGCAACGGAACTTCGACGCACAGCAATGCACTGGGGTGTGCTGCAAAATGCGGTAAGTGGTCACATCAGCTGCCGTTTTTGTCTGCACACCATGTGAGTCGCATGATGTAAATGACATCGACTGAGGATTGCAGGCATTCCCGACCACATCGTCAATCGAGCCTCTGACGTTTTGACCGCAAGAAAGTATGCCCAGCCGATCGCACCATTGCGCACCGGGGACTGCGTTGATCTCAGAGTGGAAGATCAACTCGCTTTGTTTTTTACGTCTATCAGCGACTGGACGAGCGCCAACGACGACGACGTGTCGAAGTTCCTCGCCATGGCTCGGATGTGTGATCAATAAAAACACATGCATTCGCTACTTACTTTACGATTTATACAATAGATGCCATGGCGGAGCTGAAACTCGTAAGAGTGTCAAAATTGAGGTTGCCTCTCTGAATGCAGGATTTCTTTGACATCGAGAGCACCAAACAGCGGCGGTGGCTGAAGTTGCTTCAGATTGACTGCGGATTCGCGCCACTCTGTCGTCTTGACTACTGGCATGCAGCATCGACGTCGACGCTTAGCAGCTCATCAAGGAAGTCGTCATTGTCGTATTCATCGACCAAAGATTCCGAAAAATCATCCGGAGCTGGAACTTCATCGAGCGTCGGCAAACCACCATTGATGGTGTCGTCCCAGAGCGGATCTGCGTTGGCGTCGTCGACAAATTCAGCAGAGGATTTCGACCACCACGCTGAAGGGGCAGCTCCGAAGTCGAGCAATCTGCGCTCCTCTTCGTTGTCCCAGACACCAAAAGCTCCCGCTGGCTCGTAGTCGTCGATCAACGATTGTGTTTTGTTGTTCACGATATCGTTGAACATCTCTTCGCGAAGGCTCGCCAGGTATTTAGCATCTGGTTGCGGCGATGACAGACCTCCGTACGCATGCTCGATCTCCTGTAACCAAAAGAAGCGAATCCATTTAGCACTCAGCTTTGCAGGTAATCGCATGCAAAGCATTTACGAGATTCACCTCAACTTCCTCGGCCTGCGCTGGCTGTGCTTTAGGTGCTTCTGCTTGCACTGGCATCGCCGCTGGTGCTGCTTTCGGCTGGATCTGACTGAGAGCTGGTCGCTTTGTGACGGGAGCCTTCACACGAATCTCGCTCTTGCGCACGCTCTTGAGTGATTTCCTCTTTTTTGCTGCGCTGTCACTCGGGCCATCGCCGCTGTGGTGATTGCGGTGCTGGTTTGAGATGTCGCCGAGCGCGCGTCTATCAGCAAGAGAACGATGCATACAGAATAGTATGCATTAGCACATACACACACACACTCATGCATACTGCGACACAACACAGCATCAGTCACCGTACCGTTTCTCGGCCGTGCTGTCCTTGAGTCCTTTCTTGCCGGTAGACTTGACGTCCGAGTGGATTTGGAAGGGTCGCTTTGGCGTCATGACGTTGTCGCCTCCGAAGCGCAGCTTGTTCTGTTGCGTGCCACTGCCGATACCCGTCTCCACATTCTCCTTCAGCAAGTGCACGTCGTGATGAATCGCCTCCATGCTGCTGCTGCTCTTGTTGCCTGCCTGCCTGCCTGCCTGCCTGCCTGCTCGCTCGCCGCGTGCGTCGCCTTCTTCCTTCCTTTGCTGCTTTTCGCTTTTGCGAGATTGCTGCTTTTGAATTTCCAAACAGGAGCAGCCGAATATTGGCCAATCAAACGTGACGAAAAAAATTGAGCTATTTTTGGCGAACCATGAACTCACAGATTAGTGATTATTTTGTAATAGCGCCATGCATGATAATAGCGAGCATCAAGCTGAGCGCCTGATGCAAGAGAGCTGCTCATATCCATCTCTCTCTCTCTCTCTGACAGTACTGTGTGCGCTCACTACAGTATTGATGCGTATATTGCGTGTTTGTTGCTGAATCGACACTGCTTCGTTGCAACGGCGCTCCTTGATAGCGACGAGATTTCAACTTGGGGCAGGAATTCTTCGCCGCGTTTGTCGTCGCTCAGCTGTCTCTAATGCATATGGAGAAAGCAAAGAAGCGCTGCTACCACATCGCGAAAATGGCTGTATACATATTCCATCATCTCGCTCGTATTGATCTTCACTGCTGCGGTTGGGCATCGTGCACAAGAGCAACACGAGCAGCATAAACGTGCAGCCTCCGTTAGAGCAAACGATCGCTTCCTTCTATTTACTTGTTGCGACGCATAGACTTCATCATGCGGATCACGTGAAAGTTGAGCGTTGAGCGGTGCTCGGCAGCCTGACGCTTCGACTGCTCAGGTCGCGTACACAGTGACGACACACAAACAACAGAGACGCGTTAGCTTCAGTATACACACACACACACACACACACACACACACACATGCATGCATACACATAGACTAGACGTAGCGCATTCACAGCATTGAGAAATTTGTCGCGCAGCCAGTCGAGTGATGCGTGTCCTCATCCCTCTTGACTTGGTTTCGTTTCACTTCGTTTCATTTCGTACCTTGGCGGTCATGACCTGCTCGAGGTGGCGCGCCTCACGCTTGCAGAGATTTTCGTCAAAGTCGTTGCGCTCGAGCGCCGTCATGAAGGAGAGGAACTCCGGTTGGCCCTCTTTGCTGTCGCGCACGGTGCGCAGCGTCATGCGCTTGATGTGCTCCACGGACATGGCCTTGCCGAGCTTCATGGTCGCTTGCTTGATGCTGCTGATCTCTTCGCGACTTTATCTGTCTGTCTGTCTGTGGTGGTGTGCGATTGGTGTTTGGCGGTTGTCCCGAACGCAAGTCTACAACGAGGGATACACTCTGAAAAATGAGGATCTATTTCATGAGACTTTATGTTTCATTATAGTTTGGAACACGTACCTCCAAAGCCTAGAGATCCTGAGGCGGATCATGGCTCTTGTTAAGCACAGTCAGTCGCTTGCTGCTGCCACAAAGAAGTCCCCAACCAAGACCACCCGAGCTGACACAGAGACTGCCATTAAGGCCTGCGACGGGATCAGCGTCCAAGCTTGCGCCGACCAACGAGGTGTCCGCTTCTGTTCAGATTACAAACACGCAGTGTCTGATCGAAGAAGAGAAGCAGAAGAGGGAATGCGTGCGCCAATTCATCGATGTCTCCTCCCCTCACCTTGAGTTTCTGCTGGTGGACTGCGAGGTGAAACCGGCGTTGATCGCTTTCACCCTCAATGTGAAGACGGGCACCATCACGCAGATTCGCCGACGGGCGAGAGAGAAGCGCAAGGCGGAGACGCACAAGTGGGCACTGACTCACACAACAAATGAGAGTCTGCGTGACCGGGCTCAGGTAGGCGCTTCACAACATGCTGGTGAGCGCGTACAAGATTCACCAAGAGAAGACCCCTTTTCGAGGTTCTGATATTTTCTGGGCTGCGAGCTCGTTCTGAGGATCATATGGAACGCCTGAACCTGTTGCTCGGTGCTGAGGACCCTTTGCTAGTCGCCATGTACATGCTTTCGCGTGGGAAACTAGCGGCCGCTAACAAGGCAGTTGCCACGAGAGATGTGACCCCGATCCTCACCGTGGACCATGTAGATGTTCTGCAGCGGCTCGTGCGTCAGTGAGATCATGGTCTTCGTGTCGGCTTCAAGGGTATTGCTCAAGCGCTTGAAGTTCTCCTTTGCGAGATGAAGCGAGGATCTCAGGGGATGCAGCAACAGCGAACTACGTTGTATTTCGTCGTCGGGGTGCACTGAACGACGATAACGATCTTCATCACCATCATCTGCAAACAAGAAAGAGGCACAGAGTCTGTCCGTATGGACTTCATTCAGGTACTAGGCTTCAGCACGGTAGCTTTGCTCGAGTGGCAAGATTCCAAGGTATCGAAAATACAAGTAGATTTCCGTTAAACAAGAGGGAGAGCCTTGGAGTGATAGCTCGCTCGGCACACGGGGCACAACGGAATCTCGTAGATGTTGAAGTCCTCGAATGCGCGGAGGCACTGCGAGTGGAAGAGGTGCGAGCAGCTCAGCAGCGCCGCACCCTGCAAATTGGCACTACAGACAGATAGAAAAAACACCTGGTGAGTCCTCACGGTGGCTTTGATTTGTACAGACTGCTATGTGGTCTTCTGACTTGGAGCCGAGTACAACGCACCTGAAAGGGTTAATGCAGATCGCGCACTCTTTCTCGTCACGTGCACAAGCCTGAAATGGTTTTGCATGAATTAATTCACATGTACACGATCGAATCGAATTGTGAGGGATGCTATGCTCACCTTATTGTAAATGGCCGTCCAGTCCACTTGAGGTCCATTCGAAGGATCTGCAGATACACATACAACAAGACAAGATGGAGAGTGAGATGACATCCGGCAATATGCAGTGATTCTGCACTCAAGTTCAACTACGTTGACCTTCGTCGATCTCTGGCTGGAAGACGCGTCGACTGAGGCTGATGGACTTGTCGAACTCGGCCAAGAGCGAGTCGATCGAGTCATCGCGCCGCTGCATCACCGCCACGATCCGGTCCGTGGTTTTAGTTACTCTATCACATCAAACGACAAGCCGCCTTTGCTTGAGCTTTTGCTGATGCAAACCCACGCACTGATGGTAATTACCTGTTGGCGAGAAAACGCCTTCTTCGAATGGGGTCCCCCTTCCCAGACTTATAGAACTGATAGAGCAGCAGAGTTCATATTTTCAGCTTCTCAGCCTGTGTGGGAGTCTCATTGAGACAGAAGAAGAAGTAAAGTAGTGCACCTGATGCCACATCATAGCAACCTGGCGTCGCGCCAGAAACCCTCGAAAGAACGTCTGCATTGTGACACAGAGGGTTGTTAGTATGTGATCACATCATCAAGCTATGCTCAACTTCGTCAGTACCTGAATGCGCTTGGCGCAGAGCTGTCGGTGGTACGAGGACGCCTTGGCCGTGCTTCGCTTCTGGTAGTCTTGCTTGCGGCAGAGCGGACACACGCGCTGGTTCGTGCGAAGGAACCTGACATTCAATTCGCTCTTGCTGTTAGAGGGTTTGTTCACAATCGACAGGCATACAAAGTACTTTAACCGGAGACTAGCAACGCACCTCTCGAAACTCGTGAGGCAGTCCAGATGGAACACGTGCGAGCAGCTCAGAATCACCTGCTCCTTGACGCCGAAGAGCTCCCTGCAGATCGAGCACGGGTGAGCGAGATCGCCGCGCTCCTCGGCCTGCTTCTCGCAGATCTCCCACTCGTCCCGCGAAAGCTTGGGCGGCGGACACGCCACGAGTCCCCGCTTCTGTGCCAGGGTGAGGCTCGTGCGCGCATCAGCTTTGGCTCGGAACGTGTCACAGACTGAGCATCGCTCGCGATCGTGCTGTTGCGGTTGCTGCTCGTCGTTCTCAGAGGTGCACGCCTCGCAGACCCACACTTTGCGGTAGTCACTAGTGGCGATATACGGAGGACTCTTGTTGGTATTGAACTCTACTGGTTCGCGCTGTTTGCCTAGGAGCTGCTGCTTGCCACTCGCATGGAATTGCGACTTGGCTCGAACGGTAATGCTGCTGCTCTGGTTGTTGCTACTGTTGCGTTGCACTGGAAGCTTCCGAGGGAAAAGGTTGAGCGTGATGGAGCGCGCCAAGTGGTCCTACGACGATAGGAGCAAGCCAACGCTAGGGTCATAGATTTGATCTCAGCATACTGAGCTTCAGAATCAAACCCTTTGTACCTGCAAGGCCGCTGCGTTAATGATCGTGGACGACTGCTGCATCACATTCGGGAGCTTCGCTGTTAGTGACACAAGTGACACCAGCGAGTTAGTCTATCAATTAAACAGCAAAGAGTTCGACCCGGACATGTGTATCCATGTCCATACTATCGCTCGGCTTGCGGCTCGTACGCTTCATGCTGTCGTCTATGATTGTCACAATCATCAGGGACAACCTGGGGATCGCGTCGTTTCAGTCGCGAGCCAAGCGGTCAGTCGATCTTCTCACTCTTTGGTGGTTTCTCCTTCGCGTCCTGCAGCGAGCGTCTAGCCGTCCAGAGTTACAGTTTCCATCGAAACAACACCCCACAGCATCAGAAGAGTAGAGAAACAAGATCAGCAACAGAGAGCATGGAGCCCAAGCACCTGGAGGACAATGACGATGAGCTCGGGTGCAAGATCAGCAAGATCAAGCTCTCGGGCGACAAGCAGACGCGCCTCAAAGCAGACGACGAGAAGAGCACGCCCGGCTACGACGACGCTGTGGCCGAAGCGAAATTAGACTTGGAGGTTGAGCGCGAGTGGAAGCAGCTGCAAAACGAGGCCGGCGGCGGCAAGATCGAAATCTCGAGCAACCCGCGCGCGCGCAAGATCGCCAAGGGGCTCGTCATGTGCGTCCTTCGTTCGTCATATCTGGTGGTATCATGGATTGGCTTGCGTGTGAGGCTGACTGCCTTGTGTGGCTGTTGTTGCTTCGCCTGTGTAGCAACCACATGAACATGCGCTGTGGAGATACGGGCAAGCTCATGTGGCAGTCGGAGGAGTGGGGCGAGGACATCTACAAGACCGAGCAAGAAGGTAATGAGAATTAGAATTGCAAACAGAGATCGCCATGCAACTTTCCGATTTCTCACCTTTGGCTCTGTACTCTCGTTATCAAACAGCGCATTTGCCGGCTGTGATCCTCAAGTGCGCAGCCGTGTCGCGCGAGATCAACTTCAGCTCTTTGGAGGAGATCGCGCAGTTCCGCCTCGAGCAGCGCGTGTTTCTAGACGGCAGCTGCATCGAGGAGTGGCTCTTCACCTTCGGGTACGTTATCCCAGGCTCGACCAACACGTGGCAGCAGACCATCGAGGCCGCCGGCCCCGAGAACATGCTCGACCCCAAGAGCATCAGCGGCAAGCTCACGATCGAGACGGCCTTCTACGACGGCCAGCTGCCGATCGCCAAGACCGTCTACAGAATATTCTATGCATGAGATGAGAGTCCAGGGATCCAGAAACCCGGAATGCACTTAAGAGCTTCAAGAGCCTTGGCTGACTGGCTGGCGTTTGTCTTTGCCTTCTTCTCATTCATACAATATAAACGATCTATCCACTCTACAGTTTCCGACTTTCGTCAGCATCCCATCGTCACCAGTATCATTATCGCAAAAGGCAGGACTTACGTGTTGTTGGTGTTCTTGATCTAGAGACTCGTCTGACGCTCTTCACTCTCCTCAAACTTGGCGCGCGTATTGTCTGCGTAGAACGACAGGTCACCCTTGAACGCGTACAAGTCGGGAATGCGCTCGGGTACGGGGAACATGGCCTGCGTCTTGCTCGTGCCGTTTGCAGACTTGGCCGGCTCGCTCGCCTGGCCCACCACATGGACCACGAGCTTCTTTGGGTTCTTGAGGATCCACGCGCGGTAGAGCTTCAAGATCTTCTTCTTCGAGCACTTCTCCAGCTCCTTGGCCAGGCTCGCATCGATGTCAAAATCCAGACGCCCCGAGGCGATCTCGTGCCAGTACCGGTGCGTCGTCTCCATCAGATTGTGGTCTGGCTCGAGCTTCTTGAGGATCTGAGCCTGCACGTGGTCACGGAAGTGCTCGTCCGGCATCATCTCGATGGCCTCGGCAAAGTCGATCAGGAACCGGTCAATGCAGTATCCAATGTACGCGGCGTCAAAGAGCGACGACTGCACCATGACCCCAAAGCCGATGATGCCGTGCGTTACGCGTACAGTGCACGAAACGTCGTAGCCTAACTCCTGCTTCGTGCGCAGCGTGTCGAAGAGCGGCTCCTCCATAAGCTGCTCGAGCAGGTCCGCGTACGCCAGTCGCTCGAGGTTATGCTCGCCGATCTGGAAGTAGAACTCCACCTGCGTGTTCTTCTCGTCCTTGTGCTCGCTGGTCGCTTCGAGCAACAACCCCGCGCGCGTGGACGGGATTTTGTTGATGAAGCGCTTGGTGATCTCCGATGCCGGCAGTGGCTTCGACAGCCGCTCGAGACCCGCTTCTACCATCTTGCGCATCTCTGACGCCGCAGCCGCCGAGATGTTCCCATGTGCGAAGCTCGAGAGGTGCGTGTTCGCCTTCCAAAGCGAGTTCTTGAGGAAATTGTCCAGCGTTTCCACCGTGAGGGCTTCCAAAGCCACAATGGACTGCGCCAGTGGGAACGAGACGCGCTCGAGCAGCTGCAGACGCAGGTACTTGGCCTTGTGCGAAACCTTCGCGATCGAGTTGCCGTACTCGCGCAGCATCTCCTGCTTCATGATCTCAAAGCGCGGCGCGTTTACGGGCGTGTTAAAGAGCGCGTCCACGACCACCTTCACGAGCAGCCCCAGTTTGTCGTTAAAGCCGCCGAACATGAGCTCCAGACCCGATTCCTTCACGCGCAGCGAGTACATGATCTCCGCCACGTTCGCGTGGTACGCGTACTCGTTGAGCGCGTCTCTCACCAGCTTCACGTACAACTCGGTCGCGACAACGTTCTCAATGCTGTTCATGACGCTCGGCAGGTGGAACAGGAAAGCCACGTGCGCGCGCGGCGTGACGAAGAGCCGATCTGGCTTGTACCACATTTTGCCGAACGCGAAGCGGTGGGTCGACACGTCCTCCGCCTCACCCTCGTTGCTCACGAGCGCAAAGTCACGCGGGATGAACGGGTTCGGCTTGGGCAGCTGCAGCTTCGCGTTCAGATCCGCGGCCTTCCAGCTGTCCACCACAGCGTCGCTCACAAGCTCCTTCGTGTACGCGACGCCAAACCACTCTTCCTCGCGAGCCTGAGCCTGAAAGTCTGGGTTCTCGCCGATCTTTCTCGACATGAGCGAGATGAATAGACTCTCTGGCGTCAGCTGTGTCAGCATCTCCGCCACGAGCTGCTTCTCAAACGGGCCCTCGAAGAGGTCATAGCGCAGCAGGTCCTGCGCCGGCACCTGGTACATCTCCTGCATGATCTCCGCGATCTCCTCGCACTTCTCTACTGCGCTGTTCTCCTCCTGGAAGCGGAACGAGATGTCCGCGAGCGCCTTGAGCTCCTCGAAGACCCATTCGGGGAACCCGCTCGCCTTGAGCATCTTCAGGTACTGGAACACCACGAGCGTAATCTCCTCCCAATGAGCAATGCCCTCGACTGTGAGTTTCATCGTCACGTCAAACTTGGCGGCGTAGGTACCGGAATCGTTGCCATCCGTGTCCGTGACGCCAGCGGTGAGCGCCGAGATCCATCCGCGTTCCTTGAGCTGTTAGAAAAGCATAAGACAGCATCAACCATGAGCTATAGACTCAAGCAAACCTGCACAGACACAACAGCAACGTACCAGAGAGAGCACCGAGCCTTCGCTCTCGTGGCCCAGCAGACTCGCAATATAATCCGCGGGCTTCTGGTGGTGGTGACCGAAGATAGGTGGGATCATCCAGTCGAGCTGGAGCGTGTGGATGTCACGCACTGGTACGATGCGGCAAACCACGGGTGACGCGCTCACTGTGACGCCAAAGGGTTGGCCGCACGTCGCGAAGGACGGTACCGCGACGCCCTTGTTCGGGATCTTGCTGTACGACTCGGTCACCCAAGCCTCCATGTCCTCGAGTGAGTCCTCGCCGCACACCACGAGCTTCATGATGTTGGCCGAGTAGTACTGCTCGTAGAACGCGCTAATCTCCTTGTGCACGTCGATGTTCGCGGCCTCGGGCTGCTCCTTCAGACTCTTGCGGTTGCCCCAGCCGAATCGGTGGTACGGGTGCGTCTCGGCTGCCTCGGCACAAAGCACCTGCTGCTGGCGGATGCGGTCGTTCTGCGTCGCCTGGCTGAACTCGGACTCAATCGCCGAGAGCTCACGGTCCAGCGCCTCAGGCTTGAGCAACGGGGCGATGAAGAACTGTGCAAACATGTCCAGTGCCGGTTGCAGGTACGCCGGTCCCACCTCAAAGGTGTAACGCGTGATCTCGTTGTCTGTCGAGCCGTTGCTGAAGCCGCCGTGTGCACTCAGGAACGACTCGAACTCGTTCTCATTCGGGTATTTCTCGCTGCCTGTGGATACATACAACGCACGCATGCACGCTCGGTCAGCAACCACTCTACACGCAAGCATTTTGGATATAGGGCGTTAAGTATGCAAGGACGCACCCATGAACACCATGTGCTCGAGGTAGTGTGCGAGACCCGGCAGGTTCTCGGGCTCGGCGTAGCTGCCAACGCCGATGGTCAGACACGCGCCTGCGCGGCGACTCGCTCCGCCGCGCTCCTCCTCACCGTCCTCCTCGTCGTACTCGTCGTCATCGCTCTGTCCACCATCCTCGCCCATGCTGTCATCACTGTCGCTACCATCACCATCGTCTTCGCTGTCGTTGTCGTTGTCGTCGTCGTCGTCGTCGTCTTCGCTGTCATCGCCGTGGTCGTGGCGCGTGACGTCCTTCGTAGAGATGAGCAGCACCTGGAGTGCGTTAGGCAGCGTCAGCAGCTTGTACTTCTTCTGGTCGCTCTCGGACTTGGACTGCTCCACCACGTCCACGGGTCCAGCAGCAGCAGCGGCGTCCACCTCCATCGTCATTCTTGCTTCCTTTCGCTCGCTCGGCTCTCCCTGTCCTATCAGGGTGTGTTGTCTTGTCTACGGCGATTTGCTAGCCGCGCCTTGGAGAAGTGGAAGGCCTTGCCGTTTGTATGCCGACAAACGCGGGTTCTGGAATTTAATTTTCAAGAACCAAACCTATATTTCAGGAACGGAATTGTAAAAAATCACCTGTATCGTTCCACTTGTCCTGTCATTCGCCGTTTTGTACGCCTCAAAGCAAGCGAACGAGCTGAAAGCGCAGCTTATTTGAAGGACGAACGTGTGCGCGTGACGACAAATTAACAGAGCGAGAATGGACCTTGACGCCGGCGCAGAGGACTTCTTCGCGGCGCTCAACTCGGGTGACGGCGACGAGTTCGTGGACTTCGGCCTCCCGGCGCCGGACGCGGGCGAGACCCCCTCGACGGCCGTGGCTTCTTCATCATTGAGTGTGAAAGAGGAGCAGGTAAATACAATATCACTAGTGGTGTACGGGGAGCGTGAGTGGCTGGCTGGCTGGCTCAGTGTGTATAATGTGCTTATGTCTGTACGGTTGCCCTGTCCCTGTTTATGTGAACGCATGCGAATACAGACGAGCGAGAAGCGCAAGAAGAGCGATGCGGCGAAAAAGAGCAGCAGTCACGTGAAGAAAGAGCCTTTGAGCTCTTCCTCCAGCAGCAGCGCGCGCCCGCAACCCAAGACGAGACCTGTTGACGAACCCGTGCTGCCCATGGAGGACCGCATCGTGAACCTGCTCGTGCCGGAACTCAAGGTGAACGACGTGATGCTGCTGATCAAGAAGATGAAACAGGCGGGCAAGTCGGACGCAGACGAGTTCTCGGAGCTCGACGCGGAGCAGAAGTCTGGTTCGTTGTCTTTTTATTTTGTTTTGATGGGTCACTTTGTGGTTGCTATGCGGACGTATGGCTCACGAGAACGCCTGTTGCCTGAACTCTACACGCACAGCGCCGCGCTTCCGCTGCGAGACGTGCGGCAACACGGACCAGAACAACTTCATCACGGACTACGCGCGCGGTGACACGATCTGCAACGGCCTGGACGGCAACGGCTGCGGCACCGTCGTGCAGGACCACATCGTGCACGAAGGCAGTGCGTACCGCAAGTTCGAGGGCGAGGAGGACAAGTCGCACCACGGCCCCGCGCCGAACAAGCTCTTCTCCACGGGCCACAACTTGCGCACGCTCATCTCCCAGGTCTGTAGTGTGTTGTTAGCTTCGTATGTCATGGGAAGTGTTATTAATGATTTCTCATAACGTATCCGGACTGTGGGCAATACGATAGGACGGAGAGATGGCTGGGAACCTGCGACGCGCGGCCGAGTTCGTCGAGATGAACCTGAGTCAAATGGGCAAAGACGAGCGCCGAACGCGCATTGGGTACAAGGATCAGGTACTGCGCGCATGAACACCTGGATGGATTCGAGTGCTGGAACATGCGAGTGTGGTGATCAAAAAGGCCAACGATATGTGTCTCCTATTGTCTGTTGTGTATGCTATCTGGTCGTATGAATCTATCGCTGCCTGTGTGTAGATGAAACAAAAAGCATGTCGACTAATTGACCACACGATCAGCAACCTGGATCTGCACGAGATCGTGGGCAGCCGCGCGAAGAAGATGTTCGCCGAGTTCCGAGACGTGCGCGAGCACGTGCACCAGTTCGACGCCATGGTCGCCGGTTGCGTCATTGCGTCGTACCTGGACACGGGCAAGGAGATGTACGCGGCGCAGAATTCGATCAAGACGGGGAACCTCAAGCAGGGTGGCGGCGCGGCGCTACCGCTGCCGGCGAACAAGCCCGTGGATGAGAAGAAGCTGCACCCGTTCACGTGTCCACAGTGCGACATGAAGTTCAACGCGAAGCGCGGTATGCAGTTCCACAACTGTCCCGCGAAGGACGCGAGCGACGGTGTGAAGAAGGAGAGCGCGAGCGACCTGCAGCCCATGGTACTCCCGGACGAACTGAGTGCGATCATCGAAATGAAGGGTGGCAAGCAGTGGTTCAAGTGCCCTGTGTGCGCGCGCATGTACGGCAAGGAGGACACGCTTAAGGACCACATGACGCGGCACGAGAACCAGAGCAAGAAACGCAAGCAGCACATAGACACGAGCACGATGGACTCGACGCGGCTAATGAAGACGACGAAGCTCGCGTCCGCAAATCCGTCCGTGCAGGTGAACACACATGAGTCGGTCATGTTTCGCGGTGGCGGTCGACGCCCGTGGCTCAAGTTCATCCAGGAGAACAACGCGAGCGTGGATGGTGCCACCGCCGAGTGAACGAGCTAGAGGTCAGAGTGAGAGAGAGTGAGAGAGAGAGAGAAAAAGAGAGAGAAAGAGAGAGAAAGAGCTGCGTAGCTACCGGAAAGTGAGAGGCTGCAGAGAGCATTAGCCACAGTTTTCTGCCGTTTTCCTAACAGCAGCTAGCCACTCCACGCACACCACCCAAACGAAAAGCAATTTAATTTACTGTTCAAAGTCTGTTCAACGCTCAGCATGTCAATGGAAGACGTGTTAGTGAACAAACGAACGAATGCGAATCACACATTGCTCCTTTAGGCTAAAGGTCATTCGTCTATTATGTGCATATCTTCTGTATCTCATGAGCACTTCCGTTCTCTTTGACACACTCATCTGGCAAAAATGCGATCACTCATCCTTGCGCAAACGTCCCAGGATCTCGAGGTCCGTGAGTTCGAGAACGTTCTCGTTCGTGGCCACGCGTACCGTCTCGCCCTTGGCCGCCAGGATGCTCTCGACGTCGACGGACTCGTCGTCGAACCAGCCGAGGCGGTCGGCGATCAGATGCAGTTTCTCGCAGCCCGGACAGCGCACGAGCACCACGCCCTTGTCGTACGCGTGCTTACTGATCGTCTTGGCGGACCGCGTCTCACACACTGTCAGATAAATATACGAGAAGACGATTAGCATGACTTGCCTACATAGATACCATTCACACAAGTGTGTGGTGTTTGTCGTGTGTGCACCAGTTTTTCAGCATAGAAAAAATATACAAAGGTTACGTACCGACGCATGTGTAGAGCATGACGAACTTCTCGCCAGGTGACTCGACGCCAGGCACATCGGAGAACGACTCCTTCAGCGCACCTGGCGCATCAGAATACGAAAGCGACGATAACGTAGCAGCTGCATCATCAGAGGACGAAGAAACATCATCGTCGTCGCTGGAGCGCGAACTGAAGTGGCGCACGGGAGTGCGACTGTGGTAGCAATGGAAGTGGCAGAGCTGCAGCTGCAGACCAGATGCCGCAGACGACCTGCATGTGCTCGCATTGATGCTGCTGGCGATGCGTAGGTGCTGTGCGATGCGCGCGGTTCCGGCGCGACGAGTGTCGGAGCGGAGATGCGACGCCACGCCCTGCGCGAGTCGCTGCATGCTGCTGCGCATCAGTGCTTCTTCTGTTTGTGGCTGGTTCACTGTTCTAGAAATCCAAGCATTTAAGGAGTATCATGTTGGGTTTTGCAGGGTCAGGACACGAGTCAGTGTCGAATTTCGGACTCGACTGAAATACGTATTGGTGGAGTTTTAGCCCTTGATTAAAACTTCATTGGCTGAAAACAACGCCCGTATTTTTGCTGTGTCTTCCACGACATTTGCAACAATGTCGAATAATAAGCAAACGCTCAACTATCCCATTCCCCAATTACGGGATCAGAAAGTGTATGCGCATGAAGTGAAGGACAACAGCGGTGTAGTTATAAAATAAAAAGTGTGCTTATAATTTTACATATGTTATTCTAGTTTTGTTCGTTGTTCAGGTCAAATTTTTGACTGAGTGGATATCACTAAAGCAAATACAGTCACCATTCTCGATACTAAACACCACAAAAACATAATACCCTTTCAAAAACGATAAAAGCCACATAAGACGAATCATTTTCGGGACTGCTACAGTCCAGGATTCGAAAACCCCTAACCCGTTCCATATTCCAGGATTATACCATGTTTCCAAATACGAATTCGTCCAGGTACGAAGTAATGAAATCGCACCCCGATCCCTAGCAACCGAAAGAAAA
>JAADWP010000488.1:0-21719 GCA_023336215.1 Globisporangium iwayamae
AGTCGACTGGGTCAGCCGCTGAGTGTGAGACAGGATGAGAGCTGAACTCTGGGTTCGAAACAGGGTCGGAACCAGGCGATGGGTCTGGAACGTCATTGGGAGTCCCAGGTGTCTCCATCTGGATCGCTTGTTCGTAGCTGCGCCGCAGTGTCGACTGTGACACCTCGTGCATGGCTGCACAACGGTTCACTGTCCATTTCGGCTGTTCTGAATGAAGCTTCGATAGCAGAACAGTAGATCTCACGATGTCGCTCGTAACTTTCCGTTTCTTTCTACTCGACTGCTCTTCGGCCAGACCTGATGCCGTGGACTCTGCTGATGCACAAGCGGGGTGTTGATCAGTAGGTCCACAGCCTCTTCACTCTTTGAGATGGTGTCGCGAGAGCAGCTCTGTCGGACATTGTAGCCAAATCGGCACAAACTGCGATGCAGCTACCTGGTTCCGCGGCGGTGAGCGCAGTGGCGATAGGAACAATCGAGGCTTCTGCTGAGGCGATGTACACCTTAGCGCTGCTTACGACGAGCGCTTTGGCCAGTAGTTCGGCAGCGCGCCCGCAGCCAGCAATCACCACGACCTTCCGGCGATACCGAAGGGTTCTTGAAGAGTGAGTGTGAGAGCAACCAGCGTCGAGTCGTCCTCACTCGGCTGTCTGTGGGCTTCCACGGCCGAACGAGCCTTGCGCTTGCCGAGGTGGTTCGCGCAGCTCACGCGGGTGATGGCGCTAGAGCTACTGGTGAGTGGCATGACGCTGCTGTTGCTGCTGTGTGCTTGCTGCTGGGGGAGTGTTGTTTCTGGAATGAAGTGTGCAGCTTGAGCAATGCAAAGAGCAAAGAGCAAAGAGCGAGTGCTTTATATAGGGAGGAGACCATCACTCTACGTCGCAGGATTTGGATCAGGGGCCACTATTACACAATGATTTTGTTTTTCACTTTTCATTTGCTACCTGTCCTCGCAGTTCTTACGCGCAAGCGCGCTGCCACTAGAACACGTGCGTGGACTCGATAGGCATCGGCACGTCAGCGTGCTCGCGACCACCTGCCAGGCGCTTGTAGCCGTCGAAAGTGTGGTACTACATGGTGTCCACGCCGGGCAGGTACACGCTCGTACTCTCAATGCTACCGTCCACGATGGGTTTGACGAGCAAGTCGTGGCCCAGCAGGAACTGGTTCTCCTCGCTAGAGCTGCGCTTGTCCTGCGCAAAGTGCATCCAGATCGGGCGCATGATGAGCAGTCCGCTGGGCACGCACTCGTGGGAGAGCGTGTATGGGCACGGCAGCAGCGCGTAGCGCGTGCGGGTAGTCTCGCGAGTGCGGCTTGTGTGCGGCTCATCAAAGTCCCACGGCTGGTGGTGCTTCGAGTCGTGTTGCGCATGCTCACGGAAGAAGGGCTGGAAGACCGCAGCCTGGTGCATGCGCGTGACGAGCTCCGGCTCAAAATTGTCGAAGAAGCCGCCTATGCCCACACCGACGAGCGTGAGCCCGGACACCAATATGGACAGCAGTACCTTGGTCGCGTACTCGAGATGTCTCCTCTCTGTGTCGAGTGGGATGACTGAAGTCGTCCAAACAACAACGAATTCAATGTAGCTCAGGCTTCTCTTTGTAGTTTGACCTCGTTTCCTCGCGCCTGGCACACAAAGGCGAGCTTCAGTGGAGTTTCAGCTCGTTGGTTGAAGCGATCAAAGGACACAAGACATGTGTTTGTAGGAGTAGTGAACCTCATGTAGTCGGATATCCATATTTGTGAGGTATGTAGTTTGTTTCGACTGCACTTCGATAGATTGGAGATGCGATGCTCGGGACACTGAAGTGGTCTCGGTCGACGGTCCGAGGGCGATTCCTCTTCTCGCACCATTTGACTTGTGGGTAGCGCAGTGAAAAGGAGGATATATGTGAAACTTTGTAGCTCGCTGTGGATGACTTGAGAGAGAGAGAGCATCAGCACTAGCGCATGCACCAGATGCCTAGCTACTCGGTCGCGAGCACAGCGGCGCTGACGTGCTTGGCACTCCTCGTGGCGGCGGCGTCGTCTTCGTCCTTGTCGTCGGTGGTGACCTCGTCGCTCCTGCCGAACGAGAAGATCTTCTTGCTGTGCAGCTTCGTGAAGAAAGGCACGAGGTACTTGGCATCGTACTGCAACAACTTCATGCGGTCCACGGGGCGCACGCTGCGGTCGAGTTCCGCCTCCTGCTCGGGCGTCAGGCGCGCGATCTGCAGGCGATTGAGCATCGACACGGTGCTGCCACCCATGAAGAAGACCGTGAGCAGCACGATCACCATGGTCGTCGCGACAATGTACTGTGGAAAATGTACACAGAGAGGGGTTCGAGTGAGTTACTGAGCCCAGTATCAGCTCATAGCAGGTATTTTGGGGTGAACGTACGTCGCGGTGCTCGCCCGGGAACGACGATGCGAGTGCGTAGGCGACGGCGCCGCGCAGGCCGCTAAACCAGAGCATGTGCTGCTGGTTCGTGGTGAGCGGCTCAGCGAGGCTCTTGTTGAGTACGTACGAGATCGGGTACACGTGTGCCGCGCGGCCAAGGAAGCAGAAGATGATCGAGCAAAAGATGAGGCCAAAGTGGTAGCCGCTCGTGACCGAGAAGAGCGTAAGGCCGAGGTCTGTTGCGTGTTCATGACAACAGGAACCCAGAGGGGTATTAGCAGTCGCCTCATGGTGGGACAGTCTAGCTGTTAAGAGCGACTCACTCAAGAAGACGATCGTCTCAGTCAGGTGCGCGAGCGAGCTGAAGATGCGCGAGCAGCTACGTCAAGTGAATCGAGTATCAAAGTATCAGACATGAGAATCCTGAAGGTGCACGAATAACAGACAACGGAAGGATGGCGACGTACATGTCCTGAGCCTCAGCGCTGATGTTGTTGTGCGTGTAGTGCTTCATCGTGATGCCAGTGAAGAGGATCGAGACGACGCCCGACATGTCGACCGCCGTCGACACGAGGAACGGCATGTACGAGAACAGGATGTACGCGCCAACCTACCGTCAGAAGCACCAAGTGATAAGCAGTCAAGTGAGTGAGCCCACTACCAGACAGGACTCAAGCAACGCACACTGGAACAGCAGCAATGCAACGGTGTTACCTCGTGCAGCGTGCATCTCTTGAAGTCAAAGTACTTGAAGAGCAGCGCCGAAAGCAGCCCGAAGAGTACGCCCACGAGCGTCGAGCCGACGAAGATGAGCGCAAAGTCGAGCAGCGCGAAGATCGTCGAGCTCGCCGTATACGTGAAACCGACGAACTTGGAGAACGTCGTGAAGAGCACGATGCCCACTGCGTCGTTGAGCACACTCTCGCCAAAGACGATGTAGAATAGCGTCGGGTCCACGTGCAGCTCCTGGAAGATCGCGAGCGTCGAGACGGGGTCCTACCAATAGAACAAAAGCGAGACATCAAAAATCAGCTAGTTCAAGGGTTCGGTTCAGGCCATTTCCAGCCAACCATTCCATCAATCCACATACATACACACACACATATATCACATGTCACATATATCGGAGACGGTCCACTCAAATGGATACATTCCACACAAAGAGATTCAGAGATTCAGATTCCAGAGAACGAAAGAATCGTATCGTACCGTGGCACTGATGAGCGCGCCGAAGGTGAGGCACTCGGCGATCGAGAGGCGCACGCTGATGCCGAGACGGCCGGCCGCGAAGAGCAACAGGCCCACGAGCACATTCGAGACGAATGTTCCGACGATCGCGAAGGATAAGATGCTGCGGATGTTTTCGAAAAAGAAGCGCCGCTTCATCGTGTAGCCTTTCATTTCGATCAGAACAACAAGCAAAACCCCGGGGGTCAGAAAGGGTGCGAGAGGCAGGTTCCTTTCGCTTTTGAGCGAGATCTCGAAGCGCTGTGGAACAAATAAGTAGTCCGACGTACTCTTTGTACGTACCTGAGTTGAAAATGATGGGGGGCAGCAACACGACGAAGAACGTCTTGGCGTCAAACGCCATGAGCTGCAAAGAGACGACGAGCGGGAGAGCATTTTGCATGAGTGCGAGTGATCACTTTGTATAGAGCATTTGCTGGTCGACAGGCATGTACGTACCGTGTGTGCGATCATGCTGGGCCAGAGGCGGCATCCGATGCCCGCGACGATGCCCAACGCGATGACCGCCGCGGCCTCGGGTACGTACTGCGAGTGCCAGTGGTGCGCGACCTTGTTGCTCAGCAGCACGGCGAGCAGTAGCAGCATGAGGAAGAGCGAGAAGTAGGCCGAGAGCACCACCTCGCTCGTCGCGCCAAAGTAGTGCGCCTCTAGGTCGTTCTCGTGCGGGAGCTCCTTCATCTTGGCTTGGATGATGGCGGTGGTGGTAGTACGGGTTTCGTGAGAGAGAAAGTAGCTAATGGAGCGAGTGAGCAGCGGCGCGTTCGCAAATACGCAGCTATGGATCTATTTCCTTCAAGCAAATGCCCCTCCACGACACACTACAGCCGCAGTCAGTGGCTGCCAAAAGAGCAGACAAGATACACAGGACAAGAATTCGTCGACCTGCTTGAGCTCGAATGGATTCCATTCGCGCGCCTTGACTGTGTCGAGGAGGCGTGCTGCACGTGAAAATATCGACATTATTTTTAGAGCGGTTTCGGTAAAATTAGAACAGTTTCGCTCAAGGAAGGAGAAGAATAATGGCTACTAATCTGCAAGCGAGCGCGACGCGAACGAAATGGAAGCGAGGGAGAGGGAGAGGGAGAGCGTTAGAGCGTTAGTTAGCGCTGCGCTTCTTCTTGAATGAAATGCGTGTATCCATGAGACTTTGTTCGCGTGTGCTATCATCAAAGAGGCACGAGCGAGCGAACGCCAGTCCAAGAGACTTCGAAGAAAAAAAATAGCAAAGCAAATCTTGGGCGAATAAGAAACGGAAAGAAAACGATACGAGACATGGATCCGCTTTTTCGCTTTGAGAACTGACTGCAACTGAACTCGGAGCCGCTCATTCACTGCACACAGTAGCAGAGTCACACACCAGCACACATACACACACACACGCGCGCGCGCGCGCACACACACTTCTCTCAGGTGTGGTCAGCAAAAAATAACGGGCGTTCGGTGGCCTTTCGCCCTTTACTATTGCAGCACGCGCCCTTTCGAGGCACTTCAACGTGGCGCGCCTTTCCAACAGCCTTTCATTTGCCGATATGCCACATCATAGGATATGCTTTACAATAGGATAAGCCATCCATTTTTCTTTCTACGAAAAGCAAAAGGAAAAGCCCGTTGCTCGATACAAAAGGCATGTCTTCTTCTCTCCCAGCGAAATGTGAGCCACAGTCATGTGAGATGTGAGCCAGGTGAGTGTGGTGTAAAGCTAAAGCTTCCAGTGGATGATGCGGAATGGCTGGCGCATACTGCAGGCGTGCGTACACGGTGCACACAAACAGGGCGTTCATAGTGGGGATGTACGTGCATACATGTGCGCGCGCGTGCATGTTGAAGCCAAGTCTGTGCAGATCGCCAGGCCGCCGACCGACCTTAAGTGTCGCGACTTTTTTCGACCGGCCGCATGCAACTCTTGTCCAACATACCCATTCCAAGTCTAACCGAGTGTCGATTTTTATAGAAGCTTTAGGGAGATGCTTTTTGCGATAGTCAGTTGCGTAGGCTTACGCTGAACTCTCGTTGCTTCCCTGACTCGGCGTGCCACTCTGAATGAGCTGCTCGCCTTCCGCGCACCTTCTTCCGATAGTTTCTACGCTTTTCGTTATGTGGAAAGAACTCGCCCAGCCCTTGCTGCTGCTGCCTGGAAGTTGTTCTCTTTTCTGTCTCCATGGGTCCCTTCATCCGTTCATGCGAGAGCTGTGCGCTACTGCCTCTTACCGGTTGCATGGGAACTGCGAGAGCTCTTCGCGAGCGAGTGATCCGCTATTTGCCGATTCCACGCACGCCTGGAGGGACTCAGATCCGCTTTCGCCCAACAGACGACAAGACACAAGACGACACGACGGACATAGAGATGCACGGGATGGAGAACCAGCAAGGCTCGCGTTTGGTGGTCGACCCCACATCGTACGGCAGCAGAGGCAGCGCGTATGCAGGCAGCAGCAAGGAGATAATGAGCAACTACGTGGCGGCGTGCGCGAACAGTGCGCCGCTCGCGTCCCCGCGCGGCGCGGCCGCACAGCAGCAGCAGTGCAAGTACAAGTCGGGCAAGTGCTCGAACCCGCGCGCGACGAAGCGCAACGGTCAGCTGCACACGCTCTGCCACTTCCACCGCGTGCGGCAGAACGAGCACCAGCGCAAGAGCGACCGTAAACACCGCATGGTAAGCGTCGCGCGGCGCGCCAAGCTGGGTAACATGGGGCTGCTCGTCACGAGTCAGCAGCAGCAGCAGCAACGCATGAAAGGTAACGGTGGACGCCACTCGATCTCCTCGAACGCGTCCGATATCTCGAGTGACGCGCCACTGTCCACGCCCGCATCGCCTATGGACATCGACCGGTCCTACGAGCACCAGGCCGACGGCGCCTACTTGAGTGCGTATCACCTGCAGAACCACATGCGCGTACAACACCACAACGCACATTCCAGCCACGTATCTTCACCAGACGCCAGCAATGTATTCGCAACGGGAGGCAGTAGCACACCCACGGGCCGCCTGCCGCCCATCAGCTTCCTCACGCAGCCAGGGAAACTCGACAGCTTCCGCGCGAGCAGCACACCCGGCGGCAGCAGCAGTAGCAGCTCCAACCTCACGCTACCGCCGCCCAGCAGCTTCATGTCTGGGAACGCAGCGCTCAACTCACAGGCGGGCAAGATGGCGTAGACCACCGTAGAGGGGTACCACCGTATGGTTATTAGTAGAGCGAGGCAGAACGTCATAGGAAGAGCAGCAGCAGTAGTTTAGTTTAGTTTATAAGCAGACAACGCAACAGACACGTACGGATGTATGTATTATCCGTACGAATGCAAAGGTGTCGTGTCATTCCTTCCACCATCGCTCCGGTTAGCGTTTGTTGCAGATGAGGATGATCGCGAGCGAGCGCGTGCGTTTGAGAGGACTCCCTCCCACGCACTGTTAAGTCCAGCGCGAGCAGGCGCCGTTGCTTCAACTGACGGTAATGTTGCACGAAGGGATAGGATCACCTCACCTTCACGCAACATTTATCACCCTCTATAGTTACTAGTATAGTGATAAATACCTATATTTTGCTGACATGATACGCTGCCTCATTACAATTTCCAATACGCTTTGGACGTCGAGTGCTGCGGGAAGCTCGCGCTGCCATCGTCTACGAGCACGATGACGCGCTCACAGCAACTGCTGCCGGAGCTACTCAAGCGCAAGATGTCCATCCACCACAGCTTGTCGTCGGCATCGCCACGCGTCGCGTCATCACTACGCTCGGTGCAGCCACTCTGCGCACAGACGATCCCGTTCGGCAGCGCGATCAACTTTGCCGCTCTCGGCGGACTGCAAGTGAGGCTCACACGGCGCAGCGTGCTCTCGGGCTCGCAAAAGGCCGTGGTCGTTGCTGCGGGCGTGGTTGGTGTGGCGCTCACCAGTCCGTTCTCACCCGCCTTTGCGCTTGGCGCGCTCGGCGGCGGCATAGGCAAGTACCAGATGAACAAGGCGTCGTACCTGAGCGTGAGCAAGCCGCGCGCCATGACTGCGAACGCCCTGAGCCGCTTGCAGACCAGCAACAACAGCAGCACCAGCAATAGCTTGACAGCAGCGAAAAAATCAGAAGCAGGGACGTTCCTGGTCAAGAACGCTGAGATGTTCTCGCGGCCGCGCCGTGCCATCAAGTTCGGCGATCTGCTGCACTTGTACTGCAAGCGCGTGTGCAAGAGCGTGTGCATCGGACACCCGCCGGACTTGAAGCGTGGTCACTTCATGGTCACGGACGCTGAGAGTGACGCCGCAACGCTGCGGCTCGTCTCGCCCTACGGCTATTCCGGTAACATCGTGTGCGGCAGCCAGGTGTACATCCAGATCGTGCACGGTAGCTGGGACGGCGAGTTCGTGGGCATCCACGATAAGCTCCTCTCGAGCGGCATGTCGCCCACAGTCTTCCAGATCTGTTCACAAGGTCACGCATGCAAGGCCAGCAACAGAGCTAGTAGTACTGTAAAGAGCGTCGCTGCCAGCCCTGAGCTCCAGCTGGACTCGGACTCGACCTCTCCGTCGCCAATAGTGAACCTGCGAGCGGCGCCACCACAGCCCTTCAAACTGCGGGTGATGGTCTACAACGTGTGGCTCATGCCAAGCATCCTCTCGTCCTTCAACGGCAAACTGTCACCCTTTGCACCGCTTCGCGCGCGCGCGATCCCGGCGTGCCTCGGCAGCTTGGACGTGGACGTGGTCGTGTTCTGCGAGGCCTTCTGCTCGTCCTCAAGCGAGATCCTGATCGCCGGCATGAAGGAAAATGGTTTCTTGTATGAGACCAAGGTCGTGGGCGAGGGCGCGTCCATGTCGTCCAAGAAGGCGATCGACGGCGGCTGCTTCGCCATGAGCAAGTACCCGATCGACAACTTCCAGGAGATGACCTTCGGCAGCGTCGCGTCCGGTGATGACTGCATGGCCGACAAAGGCGTCGTGTACTTCCAGCTGCGCGTTCGAGACACGGAGACCGTGCACGTCTTTGGCACGCATCTGCAGGCCTGGGAGACGCCCGTGGCCGTCAACACGCGCAGGCAACAACTCAAGTTGCTGCGCGAGTTCATTGACTCGATGAAGATCTCCTCACAGGACGCGGTGCTCATCGTCGGCGACCTCAACGTGAACAAGTGCAGTAATGATGACGGTAAAGAGTATGCGGCCATGCTGGAAACGCTGGGCGCGACGGAGCCGGAGCTCGCACCGCACTCGTCGGTATTCAGCTTCGACCCACTCTCGAACGAACTTGCGGTGGACGGCCCCAGCTCGAGTGGGAAGCCCGAGCGCCTCGACTACGTGCTCGTCGTGGACAAGTTCCGCGCGCCGCTGATGGCGTCCTCCGAAGTGGTGCAGCTCAAAGCCACGAGTGCCTGGACGGTGCCACAGAGCGGAGATGGTAAAGACGAAGACCAAGAAGAGAAGCTCGTGGACCTTTCAGACCACTATCCGGTGGTTGCTGAGCTCCACTTTTGAGAAACCAATTGGTCAAGTTGTCGTGCCCTTCCGCGCGCAAACTACAGAGGCAAGAAGCACGACGATGGTCAGTCAGCTACTGTAGCAAGGCATACGGCACACCGTCGTCCGGGAGATAGATCGTCGAGCCACCATGCTGGAAGCATGAGCCGCAAAATTCGTCGCAGCTCGAGCAACCTTCTGTTTGTGCTTGCATCTCAACATGTCCCGCCCTCGCCTGTGCCCGTATCTCCTCTCGCCTTGTTTTGGCAATTCTTCTCCATCGTGCGGTTCGGTTTTGCTGCACAATGGTGTTTCGTTTCCGAGCAGAATCTGTCGCCTACAGATCTTCCGAAATGAACGTTCACAAATTCTCCATTGGACGTGTGTGCGCGGCGCGAGTAATTGTAAGAGCCTTCAAGAAGCCGCTGCTTGTCTACAATACAGAACTCCATCAACACACACAGTACTGCAGGTCAGACCTGCAGTATTCGGATATGGTAGACACAGTTTCAGAAAGGGGCGTACCTTTTCGTGCAGCGTCCTCCGCGAGTGTATCACAATTACGTGGTTCTCGAGCAGCTCCACCACCTGACCTGTCCGCCGTCAGTCAGAATGACGACCGACCCACGTCCCAGGCGTTTGTGAACCCGCAATATAACCTTCGTGACTTACGCATATCAGAGAAATACAATAGAGAATCGACCACACATTACTGATTCATCCTTCGTAACGTAAATGGCCGTACCTGTTTGCAGGAAATCAGGTACATGCATATCTTAAGCGAATGCTGGGCTTGTGAAATGAGCCTCCGGAGCTCGCCAAGCTCTGAGTGGCCTTCGTGCTGGAAGCTGCATTTCCCTTCATTCGGACATATGTGGTCTCTCGATATCAGCTTTTTATCACAGTATGGATCAGGGAAGATGAGTGTCGCGATAGGAGCCAAACTGCGACGACAGGATCACCAGTTGGTCATTGGGTAGACTTGACAAATCAGGAGCGGTAGGGAGCACGGGAGGGCTAACCTTGAGTTCACGAACGAGAGCATGCCTAATAGAATCGGGTCACACCCAACGCCATCAGCAGCACGTTCCTTGTTCTTGTACGTAAAAGTCTCTAGCCCATGTACAGCAGCCACGAGCTTGCAAGGGGTCACGAAGGCTTTGGGTCACGCTCCGCCATCTTTTCTATATCCTTAGTGACGTTCCTAAATCAACAGCCTGGCCCTTGCATCCTAAATAACATTTCAAAGCGTACAAACGCCAAATGGAACATCCAAGAGGGGTCTTGTGATTCACTTTAATCCGAAAACCCGTGGACATCAATTACGAACATCGGCAGCATTGGTGAACCAATCATAACCAAAGTCGCGAAGCACGAGGCCGCCGACGTGATCGTCGGGCACGGGAACGTGAACGTCGTCATGAGGTGCTTGAGGTGGTTCGCGTGCATGGCCACATGGTACGTGCCCTGCGTCTCGTCCGTGATCTTGCACAGCAGGTGCATCTCGGCACCGATGCCAATAAAAGATACGCGGATGTTCTTGCGCTTGAGCGTGGTGATCGTCGCGAAGATGTCGTCCGGGTCACGAGGTTCCCAAAGACCACAACGACCTCACGACTACCGTAGACCGGGATGGTCTTGAGCGAGCTCTTCGCGATCTCCAACGCGTTCTGCAGCGACGGCTCCTTGTCCGCCACGAGCGCGTCGTTGATCTTCTTCATGTGCGTCTAGGGTTGCCTGAGAGCTCATAGTTGGGCGTGATCGGCATCAAGGGGATGAAGTCCGAGAAGTTCAGCGAGGTCGGGTTCTGGTCGAAATAGTTTTCACAAACTGCTGAAGCACGTCGCTCACGCAGCCGAGGCGGTGCGGCTTCCAGTCTTTCTGGCCCATGCTGCGCGGCAGGTCCATCACCAAGTACACGTAGCGGATGAGCCCCTTGCGCGCGAACTCTAGGCGGCTATCGCGTTTTAAGAAGGAACGTGAGGGCGTTGGTCAGTGTACGAGCAGCTACACATAGAGAGGAAGTGCATATTGAATAGAGAGAGGGACGTACCGCTGGCGCTGCTGCTTGGCGATCGCCATGTTGATCTTGAGCTTGCCCGTCTCGTGATCCTCAATCGCATCCTAGCTACACTCGAGCGTGCCTTCCCACGCGTAGCCCGCCGCGTCTGTTACAAAAGAAGCGCAGCAGATACATACACACATATATGTTAGCTACCAGCCCCTAACGAGCAGACACAGCACAGGAAGCCAACAGAGAGAGAGAGAGAGCGACGCACTCTTGTCCTCCGCGTTCATCTTTGTCTGCAGCTTTTTTTGCTTGGCTTTGCTTTGTGAGAGCAGCTTCTGCCACAAAAGTTACGCGGAATTTACGCGAAGTTACACGAATTTATGAAAAGTTACACGAATTTATGAAAAAGTTACGCAAAAGTGTCTTGCTTCCACAAAAATGTCTTGTGCTTCTCGCTCATTTTGGGTTGAAGCGTGACGACGAAGCAGTAGCAACTATGAGTGACGACGGCAGCGATGTGGGCGCCAAGCGCTGGTTCCCGCTCGAGTCCAACCCGGCGGTGATGAACACGTACGTGCAGCAGATGGGCTTCCCCACGGGCGAGTTCAGCTTCTGTGATGTGCTTAGTACGGAGGAGTGGGCGCTCGAGATGGTGCCCACGCCCGTGCTTGGCGTGCTCATGCTCTTCCCCATCAAGGCCCACGTACGTTCTTGTCTCGTTCTTGCCGTCCCTGGTGTTTTAATGGCTAGTGGTGGGATAGAGTGGTTGACTTTATCGTTGTGTGGCTTTGCGGCTCTGTTTCTCGCGTGGGTGTGTGTGGTGCTCTTACAGACCGAGGCGTTCGCCAAAGAGGAGGGGGAGAAGATCCTGAAGGACGGGCAGGTCGTGTCGGACAATGTCTACTACATGCACCAGACGGTCGGCAATGCCTGCGGCACCATCGGCCTGCTGCACGCGATCGGCAACATGCGGCAGCACGTCACGCTCGGTACAGTACAAGTGGCATCTTTCCGCCGTATTAGTTGATGGAGTTCATAGTGCGTGTGTGTGAGACTGACGGCATCCTGCGTTTTTTTTGCTGCTGTAAATGACAGAACCCGAGAGCTACTTGGGCAAGATGTTCAGCAAGACGGAGACAAAGACGCCCGACGAGATCGCAGACTACTTGGAGCACGACAACGAGGTTCGTAGTTTGGCATTGCCGCACATTGCACTGCGCTATTGCGATAGTGACCATCCCATTGTCTCGTTACTGAATCGAATGATGGTTGGGGGAGGGGTGTCATACAGCTGGAAGAGACGCACAGCAGTGCTGCAGACGCCGGACAGTCGGAAGTATGTTGTGTTTTATGCTTTAGCTGTTGTTCAAGATCACTTGTGGGCTGGGTGGACTGACATCGCTACTTTGATTGCAACTTTGGCAGCAACTCGAGAGCGTGGACGACCCGATCAACACGCACTTCATCTGCTTTAGGTACTAACTACATTGCTAAACAGCTCATTGACTTCTGGGTTATGGTGCTAGCATTTATTGGTGGAAACTATGATTGTAGCCATGTCGACGGTCATCTGTATGAGCTCGACGGCCGCAAGAAGTTCCCGATCAACCATGGCCCCACGACACAAGAGAACTTGCTCAAGGTACGAACTGAGAGAGCTCTTGGTCCACATGGTTTCCTAGAGTCATGGAGACTGACTGATGACGCGTCACCACTGGTGTACTGCAGGACGCATGCCGCGTGATCCAGGAATTCATGGCTCGCGACGAAGGCGAAGTGCGCTTCACGATCCTCGCGCTCGCCAAGACGCAGTCGAACGAAGCCTACGACAACTAAGTTTGTGTTGCTCACGAGAGAAAAGAAAAAAGAAAATGGCGTGAACTGGCCATCGCAGAACGGGTTCCAGCATCTCGATCCGCTTGAAGAGTCGCGGTACATGCACACTGGTTGCCAGTCAGGCTCAGGTGACGCCGTTTCGTTCTCCTCGCTGAGAATGAATATAACAAGCAAATACATGCATGCGCGCAATGGCGACTCACTTTTTACTTGCAGTCCCTCACTTTCATCACGATCACCACTCACATCCACAGATCGAATGCCCCATGTTGTTGTGTCTCCAATTCGGCAACGGTCATCGGCGGTCAGCCTGGTCGCATTATGCATCCAGGTCGTGCTGCTTACCATCGCTTGTGGGATCCCATTAGCCGCAGCAGCGCCCGTGAACCTCTATGTATCGCCTACTGGCAGTGACACAACAAACGACGGGAGCTTCTCGCAGCCTTTCCTGACTCTAGCGCGTGCAAAACAAGAGGTGCAGTCGCAGAAGCTGCGTCCGGAGAATGCCAACGCGCCCATCAACGTGATCCTGCGCGCCGGCAGGTATGCGCTCACGGACACGCTCGAGTTCGCACTCGAGGACTCGGGGCTCTCGGCGCAGGCGCCCGTGACGTACCAAGCGTACTGCAACCCAACGGCGGAGTCTGCCGCCATCTCGGTACTCACATTCCCGGACAGTGCGAACCTGGGCACCCCACCGAGGCTCCTGTGGAATGGTGTAGGTAACAAGACCGCGTGGACAGGACCGGTGGACCCGTTCCTCCAGATGAGCGTCAACGTCACGAGCAACTCGCTGCTGACAAATCCGATAGCGCCTCCTGCGGCCAAGAACATGGACGTCAACGACTTGTGCGTGGACAAGAACGGCCTGGGTCACACGTGCTATGCAAACCCATTGCTGGCTCCCTGTGTGACCGGTTGCATGACCGCGTGTGCGCTGCACTTGGAGCGCAAAGTGTACGCTGAGAAGTTCTACAAGCAGTTCACGCACCTGTTTGGCAAAGACCTGCGCAAAGAGGAAGACTGCGTCGAGATCTGCTCGCTCTCCTGTCGCGGATGTGAGAAAGTGACGCTCTCGGGCTCTAAACTCATCGCCGCGGACTCCATCACGTCCTGGACGCTGCTACAGACGCTCACGAGCGGCCTCAAGGTCTTCCGCGCGGACCTCTCGTCATTCCTCCCCGCGCCGTTCTCCCCAGACACCAAGTTCACCTTTTCGACGCTCTACGTGGATGACGTCCAGTACCCTCGCGCTGGCTTCCCCAACTGCTTTGTACGAGCTCAGGCACAGATGACAGCAAACTTTACCCCGCCTTCCAGTTCGCTGGATCACGGAGAGTTCAACTGCTCGTTCTTCGCAGCCAAGAGCTTCAAGAGCAAACCTGTCAAGACGATGGCGTTCGACCCTGTTCTCTTCTCAACCAAAGCCAGCCAGTGGACGAATGTTCAGGATCTGGTGGTCGAGCTTCGCCCCAACAGCTCGGAAGAAGCCAACTTGTTCTACTCGATGCAAACCCTCGATGCGACAAAAGGCGAAATCACGCTAGGCACTGGTGGCGCCGAGCTTTCGTCCGAGATTTTTGAGAACGGACCCGAGTTCTCCGACAAAATGGTGTTCCGAATCGAAAACGCGTTCAAAGAGCTCGATTCCCCCGGCGAGTGGTTCTTCGATCCACAAACCAAACTCCTGTACGTGATTCCACTCGACTCGGCAAATGCAACTACCACCAGTTTGATGAACAACACGCTTGAGATCCCATTTCTGCGGCAGCTGGTGCGCATCAGCGGCTCGCGGGAGAACACAGTTGTTCAGGCATCGCATGCGTCCACTTCGCTCCTGGAGATCGACTCGAAGACCCATACCTCGCATCTGCGCTTCCGCCACCTGACATTCTCGGGAACTCAGCTGCTGCACACGGACGTCTGTAAGTTGCCTCATTGCTGGCTCAGTAGTCTCATGGACCTTGCTTACCTCTTTAACGACTAATGATTTGTCTTGCACGCAGACGAGCAGATCCCAGGCTCGCCCTGGCCAGTGGCTCGCGTTGCAGCGCTCTTCATGGAAACGGTCGAGAACATCCTCGTGGAGCACTGCACCTTCGAGAGAATCCGCGGCAACGCGATCATGGTCTCGGGCGAGAGCGACACAGTGCAGCTCGCCAACAACAACGTCTCGTTTCTGGGCTCCAGTGGCATCGCCGTGCTCGCGCGTCGAGGGTATCAGCGTAACTCGTTCCGGGATCCCGTACTCAGCCACCTACTGTATTCGCGCAACGCCAACATCTCGTTCAACCAGGTTCACCACTTCGGCCGACGCGTTGCCCATTCAGCTGCGATCATGATGGTTGGTGCTTGCCAGACCACGATCCACGGCAACCTCATCTACGAGTTCCCACGTAGCAACGTCTCAACGATCAAGAGCAGCGTAGCTCCTCGGTCTGGCGCCAGCTACTTTGTCAAGAACGCGAATGGCGCCATATACAAGCACGGCACTCCACTCGTCAGCCCCATTGTACCATTCACAATCCCACAGACGCTCGCTCAGAACCTCGCAACCTTGTATCAGATCCAGGTTCCAGTCACGGGCTTCGACATCCCGATCATCGCTAAGCTCATCGGCGCACCAGAGTGCGTCTCGGGCACGGGAAGGATCGGTGCTCTCTATGGAGATCCCGAACCATTCACATACACGAGTTTTTCCGGCTACTGCTCGGTGCACGACAACTTCGCCAAGATCCGCGTGCTGGGCTCGGGCGTCACCTGGGCTGACGCGACCGCGCGAGAAGTGATCTTACGACCTGGGGACACGCTTGAGCTCTCGGCGACTTCGTCAGCGTTCTTCAATGCGGTTGTGGATGTGTATCTGGGTTTTCACGTGGTCACGCCCAACCAGATCCTGGACCTGACCACGAAGGCTGAGTGGCAGATCCTCACGCGTAGGTGTCAATACGCCGAGAGCACGTACCAGACCACGTGCTCGGGGCCATGCGCGCCCACAGCATGCGGGAACTCGAACATTGCGATCCAGCAGAGCGGGAGGGCTCTGCAGTGCGATCCTGGCTTCGAAGCGGACGTGGACTCGCACGTGTGCACGGGGCCGTTTGAGGAGATCCGCGACTGCGATGGCACTGGAGTGCTCAAGTCGCACATCTTCTACAACTGCGTCCTCTCGTGCTTCACCACGTCCTGCACCTAGCTGCGCAGCACCGAAAACGGTCAGTTCATCAAGCCCACGCTCACCACCACCGCAAGCACGAGAGCCAGCAGGCGACACACAAGCAATTTAATTCTCTGTTTTTTTCTCTCTCGCGCAGTTGCTCGCGTTACGTTTCCGTTTTAAATTCACACAGCAGTCACAGCATTGACAGTCGTTCGTCTCTTGCTTGCTCAGGCTCAGACGCCCGACATGGAGAGCGACGAGGGCCGGCCGACGAAGCTGAAGCCGTCGAATTCGTTGGCCGCGCCGCCGCCCCGCGTGTTAGTCGGCATGAGCATGCTCGCCTCGCGGTCGCGCGCCGTGATCTCGTTGTTGTGGCGTGGCGCGTAGTGCGTGTCGAGCTTCCCCACGCCGGGGTTGAAGGGCGGCGTCACCTTCTTCTCCAGCAGGTCCCGCCAGTTGATCTCGTCGAAGAACGGGTGGTTCAGCACCTCGTCGGCGCCACCGCGGCCACTGCCTAGGCGCTGCATCGGATCGCGCGTCAGCAACTGTTGAAACACAAAAAAGTTGGACATTAGTATCCTGGACATCATACAAGGTTCCACAAATGGATCGACAAAATAGGCAAAAACGCACCCCACGGATGAGCGAGATGGCGGCGTCCGAGAAATTCGGCGAAAAGGTGACCCACTCCTGCTTGAGGATCGTCTGGAACATGATGTCGCGGTTGCGGTGATAGTACGGGGGCTTACCGCCGATCATCTCGTATAGCAAAATGCCGAATGACCACCAGTCAGCCGCCTTGCCGTACGCATTGCCCTTGAGCAGCTCCGGCGCGATGTAGGCCGCCGTGCCGCAGAACGTCGTCGCGCCCTTCAAGTCCGAGACGCCAATCTTGGACAAGCCAAAGTCTGTGATGCGCACGTGGCCTTCGTGGTCCATGAGAACGTTCTCGAGCTTGGCGTCGCGGTAGATGATGTTGACGCTGTGCAGGTGCGCCATGGCGGCGCCCACCTCGGCCGCGTAGAAGCGTGCCCAGTCCTCGGGGAACTTTCGGCGTCGGCGCAGATGGAACGCTAGCGACCCGCCGCTCAAATAGTCCATCACCAGGTACAGCTTGCTCTGGCTCTGGAACGCGTAGTGCAGCTTCACGATGAACGGGTGCGAGATCTCCGTGAGAATGCGGCGCTCGGCCATCGTCGTGTTCACGAGCCCCGACGACACCACGTGCTGCTTCTTCAAAACCTTCATCGCGTAACACTCGTCCTTGTGCGGCATCGTCGTCTTGCGGCACAAAAACACCTTGCCGAAGCCACCCTGGCCCACCACCTTCATCAGCTCAAAGTCCTTGTCCGTCACCGCCTGCCGGCCTGAGTCGCGGCTCGACGTGCTAGACGCCACGGTGCTGCTTGCGCTGCTGTTGTTGCCTCCGGGCGACGCACTGCGAGCGGGCTTCGGGATAGGCTTGGGCAGATAGTAGTTGGGCTTGTTGAGCTTGTCATCGGCTCCACCAGCAGCCGCTGGGGTGCTGGGTTTCTCGTCATTGTCACCAGTCGACAAATCGCTCGACTCGTTCGCGTCCGTCTCGCCCAAAATCACAATGTTCGAGTGGCGGCGCTGCTTGTTGTTGTTCGCAATAATGGTCTTACCGTTCTTGCGCACCTTGCGGAGTTCAGCGCGCACGTGACGTACCACAGCAGTCATTCCCGAACGGTCTGGGTTCGCGCCGACAAATGCAAACGCCGGATCCTCAGCCTTCTCCAGCGTTCTCGGGTCGCTGTCTGACTCCACTCTATTGTCCGGCATATAGCCGATCGACAAGCAGACACAGCCCACGCGCGCCTGCGAGTCCACGATCTGGCCACCGAGCGGCTCGAATGATGCCTCCCAGTTGATCGAGCGACTTCCCAGCAGCTCACGGATTCCAAAGCTCTCGGTCGGGTCGATCTCGTGCTTTGACTCAATGAACGCCACACGGTGGATTTTCTCGCGCGCGCTCGTCTCGTAGGTTTCGAGAATCGACTTCACGAGCGCACCTCCGCGCGCAAACGCCACGATCGACACTTGGCCCTTGCACTTGGAGACAAACTGGTCCCACACAAAGAGCACGTGCTCCTTGGGCGTCGACGAGTTCGGGATTGGCACCACGCGCTCAAAGCCGCCGGCTTCGTATACCACCACCGAGTTTGAGAACGGATTGCAAACGATGATGCCATAGCCTTCCTCCTGTGCGCGGCTGAAGTAGCGCACCATCGCCCACTTGTGGTCCGTCGTCGTCGTCTGGTCCGTCAGGTCCTGTCGCCACAGTCCCAGCGGACCCGAGTCCGAGATGAACATAATCACCTTCTTCGCACTCGCGTACGCCATCGAGCTGTAGAACCGGCAGCGCACGGGCGCGTCCGCCGACGGGATGAACTGCGCCGTGAAGTCCAATTCGCGCTCCATGTAGTGGTACAAATCCTTCTTCGAGCTGCGCTCACTCATGCGGATCGATGGACGCGGGTCCGGGCGCTCCGAGTTCGCCTCTTCGAGCAATGCAATGCCGCCCATGTCCAGCTCCAGTGAGTCAGCCGAGCTCTTGCGCCCAGGCACCTCTTCTTCCTGCTTGGACTCGTCCTCTTCTTCACCCTTCGCATACGCCATGGTCGGCGGCTTTGTCGGCAGCTTCGTCTCACCTTCTTCGTCGCTACTCGACTCGGCGGCGAGCTGGCCCAGCGTTTTGCGACGTCCCATACCCGCCATGTGCACGCCCGACGCACGACTCGGCTTTCTTGCTGGAACAGGCACCGGCTGCGGCTCGTCGGCCTTTGATTCTTCGTCCGAGTCGCCTCCAAACGAGTGAAAGCTCGAGTTTTTCGTCTCGCCATCCTCGACGATCGCAAAGTTCGGCGTGAGCGTCGCTCGTGGCTCCGGTTCCGGCTTCTTCGCGTTCATCTTGCCCTTCGAGCGCGATGCAGGTGGGGTCGGTGGTGACGGCATCTTCCTTGGCGACGAAGCAGGGGAGTCCGACTCGTCGTCATCGTCCTGCTCAATAGCAGAAACGGCGATGGGCTGCGGTGTCGGATGGCGCACTGGAGACGCTGGTGAAGCGATCGGCGACACCGTTGGCTCCACCACTTGCTTGTATGCTTTATCGTTGTCTTCCTCCTCTTCGTCGTCTTCAGTCGGCGGGATCTGCACCTCGAGCTTCTGCTGTTGCATTGGGAAGTGCTCGATCTTTGGCTTATTGACTCGTGACGGGAACGCGCTGTCTCGGTCGCCCCCAATGTCCACACCTTCGGGTGTCTGCATGACCGCGAGCAGCAGCGTGCGCGCGCCCTCCGAGAGCGCCTCCAGCTCGTCGAACGCGTTGTCATCGTCCATCTCACCGTCGTCCTGCGAGTAGTCCATGCCGTCGCCGCTCATCGACTGATTCCGGCGGTTGCCGTTGTTGCCCGAGCGGTCCCCACCGACCGTCGTGCCGCGCAGGTTGTGGCCGCAGGCGCCACAGAAACGCGAGCCCGTGAGCACGGCGTTACAGTTTGGACAGCGCTTCTTCTCGACCGTCGGCTCCTCGGCGACCGTCGTAAGCTTGCGCAGCGCGTTCATCCACTTGTTGCGCTCGCGGTCGTTGTCCGCGTACACGTAGTACGGCACCTGCTCGCTCGTCATGAACATGAAGCCAAAGGGTTCGCCGTCCCACTTCTGCACGTCCTCGACCGTGACTTCCGCCAGCGGCTTCCCCTTTGCACTGTTCGCAAGGTCGTAGTCCGGATAGTAGGCGATGAGGTTACCGCGTAGGATGAAGTAGCGCTTCTTCCAGCTCTTCCGCTTGTGACCCTGTTTCGTGAGGTACCCGGCGCACGAGACCGGCTCGGGCGCCGTCGCGTTCGAGCGCTTGACAGTCTGTATCCACTTCTGCTGCTCACCCAGCGTGTCGGCGCTCGCGTAGAACACGTTCCCCGTCGACGTCTGGAACATGAGCCCGTTCGGCTCGCCTTCCCAGGGCGCGATGGACCGCACGTCCACCTCCGCTATTGCTGACTGGTTCTCGCGATACGCACTCTGGTCAGCGTAGTGGCGCAGCGACGTGCCGTTGAGCACGTAGTACGCCATCCGCTGGCTCGGCACGAGGTGGCCGCGGCGCGTGAGGTATCCTTCGCAGCTCACCTCCTCGGGCTCCACGACAAACTCCTTGAGCGCACGCAGCCACTTCGAACGTTCGGCCTCGGACGCCGCGTACACGTAGTACGGCACCTGCTTGGTCGTGTAGAACATGAAGCCGTGCGCCTCGCCTGACCACGGCGCGACCTTGGCGACCGTGACGCTGCCGTAGCGCTTTCCCTTGTCCTCGCCGGAAAAGTACTCGAGCACGTCGCCACGCAGCACAAAGTAGCGTGTCTTCCACGTCGTGAACACGTGGCCACGCTTCGTGAGGAAGCCCTCGCACTTGATCTCGAGCGGCACGCCCTCGGGGATCGTTGCCGGCGACTCCTTCTCACGACTCAGCATGAACGTCTCGCGGCTGAAGATGCTGCGGCGCGAGCTCGATCGCCGGTGGCCAGGCGTACCGGACGATGACTGACCATTCGTGGTCGTGACATTGCTGCTGCTGTTGTACGACGCCGTGAGATTGTTTGACGAGCCGCCCGTGGGTGTCGTCGCAAACGACATAGGGCCGAGCGAGTTGCCGTGCTGCGGGTATTCGCCCTGCGCCGCCATGGCCGCGAGGCTTGGGTTCGACGACGGCCGCGCCATGCTGCCATTGTTATTCATGCTACTCGATGCTGACTGCATGCCGTTGTTGAAGCCTCCTGTTGCCACTTGAGGCGGGTACTGCGGCGGAGGCGGCGGTGGAGCGCGGGTGAAGAAACTGCTGCCGCGCGACAAGCGGTTTGACTGCCGCTCGTTGCTGCTGGTGGTGCGCAGGGCGGGCGGTGGAACCCCTATCGCCGTGCCAAAGTCAAAGCTCGACGACGACGAGCGACGGATTGACTCGCGCAGCGCGTACGACGTGGGCGACGTGACCTGGATGTCGTCCTCCGCGAGCCCGTCTTCCTGTGTGTTTCGAGGCAGATGCGAACTCATGCTGGGTGCATAGACCAACTAACTGGCTGGCTGGTGATTTGAGTACGCGGGTGGGTGAGGTACTGCTCTCTTTTCCAGGCAAGCGCTCGCTCGCGTAGCCTCGTAGTGTATGTAGCGCAGTCGGTCAATCAATCACACAGAGCGCGATGTGGTCCTGTCTGTCAGTCTGTCGTCGGAGAATAGTTCACACGCACGCAGCCATAGAGAGAAAGAGACAGTCAGCCCAATATTTGATGTTTACAAAGAGGATCCATTTCCATAGACACCCATAGCATGAGAGAGCGAGCGCGCACGTGGGGGGGGGGGACATACGTGGCGACTCGCGCACTATAGAGCGCTCATACAGACAGACACACACACACATGAGCACACATGTAGAGAGATATACAGTGGGGGAGCTTGTCCACATTTCCCAAGTCGACACGTTAGGCGAATGGGAAGAAGCCAACGCACACTGTCCCCATTCCCCCCAGCATGCTTCTATCTGTCGTGCCACTTCGTCACGGCGTGTGTGTACATGCTCAAGCATACTAACACGCGTTCATACGCACACACGATTGGAACAAATCTTCTC
>JAADWP010000489.1:0-21690 GCA_023336215.1 Globisporangium iwayamae
AATTAAATTTTTGCCAATATACACAGGTAATAATTGTGAAAAATAAAATTTGAGCGGTCACGCTATTTGAGGCAGAGGCTCTCATGGTTTGAGCTGGAAAGGTGTATGGTGGTAGTTTGCAAAGAAGTGGATGTCCCCATAGCATTGACCAGCACTGTATTTTGGCAGTCAGTCATTTTAAAGGTGTTGCAGAACCGTTAAGGAAAACTCGACAACTTAAGCTCAGCGAGCGTTCCAGAGAGTGAACCCATACGCCGTTCGACAATTCACAAACTGCACGCCTTCTTGGACGACAATCGTGTGTCTGCCGCGTTTCGTTGTCTGCCTGCCGCGTTGTGGATTTGCAATGTTTAATGGCGTCCAAATGGCGAGCTTTCCTAAACAGGTGGCTCCGCTCACCTCGAAACCGTCCATTTCCTTTGACTGATTGAGTGACCTGCTGGCGATCTGAGCGCAAGTACAGTACAAGGGAAGAAGGGGAGGGGACGAAGGGAAGGAATGGTCTAAAGCATATCGCTGACACTCACTGATTTATCAACTTGTTATAGAGAGCTTCCAAAGCACACCTTGCTATAGGTGATCCGATTGTGGACAGGACGGACAGAACTTGGCTGGAGGTTATTCTAGAATAGTGCTTTGAGTTCAGTACGGTTTACCGCTTCCATACAAAATAAGAAATAATAATCTGAGAAAGTAGGCATGCCCGACTCTTGACGAATGAGAACCTATCTCACTCGACACACATGGACACCAGGAGATTGCAACGTTCAGGGGGAATGAGAGTGACAAAGTCAAATTAAACACATCGCATTGCGCTCGGACGGAAAGCTCCAGCTCAAACAGTAGACTACAAAGTACAACGTCGTAAGTAGATACCAACATTTATAAAATTGAAGATAAATATTAATTTTGAAGGTTAAATAAAATGACATTTACGTGATAAATGTATGTGAACAGCAACACACTTTCATAAACGATATAAAAGCATTTAAGAGGGTATCTTGTATATCTCACTTATTGCACTAAATTATGGAAAGTCTCAGTCCAGTGAACCCACAACTATCATGAAACCCACATCTCCACCTTCGCTTTTCAAACGAATCACAAATGGGTACACATGGGTGAACTGACTGTTATTTCACCCCACAAGACATACACCCTCGCGGGCGCATACCGGTGCCCTTAGCCTTGTTGCCTGCAGTCGGAATGGAATACTGTACAGTCTTGCCTACGCTACCCTACCGTTTATGGATGCTTTTGAAGTGCATCCAATTTCAAAGCTTCCCATTGATGAAAGCATCTTGAAAGTCCGAGTGGCTTAGGGAAACGTGTCCGCGCTTGAAGAAACATTGCCTAGTCAACGGCGCTTGACGATCGGTTCAGCTCAACGTTCAAAGATCAGGTACCCACACTCCCCCGATCGTATCTCCAACATTATACAAAAAACAAACAACACTAATAAACATCTTCTATATAAATTCATCGATATCATAGATCTATGAAGGTTACAGGAAGGTTGCTTCATAAGTAGAAGCGGAGCATTCCTGAAAACCTCTTTCTGTCAGTAGCATCGATTGTTCATACATTACAATTTATATGCCGTCCGTTAACGAAACTCCCTTGTTGCAAGAAAATAAACAGACGGCAAATAGCTGTTACATGGAAGATCCATTGGAAATGAGCGCGTGAGACGGGTGGGTAGGCTCACCAGGCTAACCTCCAGCAAGCAGCAGCCGTCTACGCTCCATGCCACTCCCACTGCGCGCTTACTCTCCGTTCCAAGCTCAGAGCTCACAACCCAAACGACTCGACAACACACACGTGCGTCCTAACAGTATATGTCGTTGGCTCAGCCCACTACTCCAGCTTCCCTTCCAACCATGGAGAACCAGCCGGCGGACGACGTGCCCCTAAGCATGTATGTCAACAACCAGGGGTTGCGCGCGCACTTCCGCACGGTGCGCATCATCTGTGGCGCTGCCATCATCTCCACGTTCATCGCGACCGTGATGCTCGTGTTGCAAGGCGAGGGCGTGTGCATCGAGAACTTCGTCGACGGCGAGAAGACCGACGAGCAGATCAAGAGTCTGCTCGACTACCAGAACTCCATCACGGGCACCATCAGTTCGTTCATCGCGAAACCCGTCGACTTCTTCCTCGGAATGGTCGTGGCGGCCGGTTTCCTCTGCTTCGCGACCGGCCCCATGCTCGACCGAGACGGCGGGCTGCAGTGGCTCTACCTGCCCATGCTGACGGGCGGTGTGCTCGCGTTCCTCTTCAGCAACGGTCTCAACTCGCTCAACGTGCAGGTGATCACCGGTGCACTCACGGAAGTGATCTCAACCGCTGACCTCGCGTACGTGAACAACCTCCAGGACGTCCAGCAGCTCTCGGCGAATGGCTCGCTCGTGACGACATGGAATCGCTCGTATGCAGAGAGCACGAGTGGGAACTCGGTCTTCAACACGATCCTGCGCACCCACCTGCTCACGAGAGACAGCGTGGCGTCTCAGTGCACTGGCACGGGCAACGTGGACGAGCTCACGCCTTTCAAGGCCCTGCCACTCGTCATGTTCGACTTCCAGCCGCGCACGTGGCAACTGGAAACCCTCACGACAGCGCTGAAACCCCTGAGTTCGCTCAAGGTCTCGATGAACACCGCGTCAGCAGAACGTGACGCCGTTCTCCCATCCCCAGTCAATATCTCCAGCAACCTCGTGATCATCGCGCTCATGACGCTGAAGGACTTGAATCTGAACGACTTGAGCCAGTCGAACGAGTATCCGTTGGCGAACTACGCGCAGACGCCGACCAACTCGTCCACTCTCACTCGCGTGGCCGACGTGTACAACCTCTCGACACCATCTATCAGCGGTGATAATGATGACGACGACGCGGCTGAGCAGTTCCTGAAAGCGTCGCACGCGCTCTTCAAGAAGGCGTTCAGCCTCACGGTGAACGCGTCCGTGAACGATGCAAGCGTCGAGTACAACCGCTTCAACATATCAGCCAACATCACCTTCGACTCGCTCACGATCGAACTGCCCGTCACAAAACTACAGACGAACAAGAAGCGAGAGGTTGTGGCGAAGAGCAGCGATGGATTCAATTCTGTGGAAATTGCGGACTACTGCAGTCGCGACGGGTGCGTGATCCCATCGCCCGTCTTTGAGAACGACGGTGACAGGATAGTGATCCAGCCGCGCGTGCAAGTGACGCGCTTCTGTCTCAACGATGATGACTCGGAGGACCTAACGGTGTTCAACGCTGCAGACGGCAAGGTCTCCAGCCAATGCAACCGCACGTCCAATAGCTCGCTGCTCGTCGTAAGCATCGGCAAGCGCGTTGAGGGCGATGAGTGGGACGCGTCTGCGGCTGGCAAAGAGCGGTTCAGCAACCTGCGCACAGTGTACTCGTTGACTGTTGGTCGCCTCTCGTGGACAACCGAAGACCTCGCGGATGCCTTTGCGGTCGAGTGCGCCCCCGACGCGGACTGCGAGGGGCTGCGCTTCCAGGTCACGCCCGACTCGAACACGAGTGACCACCTGCTCTGCGGTGCGAGCAGTCTGCCAATAACACAGCTGGGCGGGCACTTTGACTTCTCGAACCCGAGCCGAACCAAGTGGAAGCACCTTGTGCTGGCCGGCGATCGCGCCGAGCTCGATGGGTTCGACCTGCTGCTCCCAAGGCGCTTCTCCAGTCTTTCTACCGAAAGCTCCGAGCTGAGAACGATCCCAAGTGGCCGTTGCAGCTCGTTCGCAGACGACTACATCACGATGATCGAGCTGAACCACTTGTACATGGAGCAGAGTCTGCAGACCGGGTACACTACCGCGTTCTACTATTTGTTCCAGAACGGCGTGCTGCAGCAGACTGTGAATGCGAGCGACTCGTCTTCGATGAACTTTGCCGGCAACGTGCAGGCCATGAACGTGCAGGTGAGTATCCCGCTGGCGAACGCCGTCGTCTCGCTCGTGGGCTGTTTGCTGTTGATCGCCGGGAGCGTCGGGCTCGTGATGCGCGCCAAGCAGAGCGAGCGCATGCTGGAAGAGCGCGCCGACGCCGACGCCGACGTCGTGATGGAGGCCATGGTGAACAACAACAAGTACCCGCCACTGCTGCTCGACATGGGACTGAGACAGGGTGCCAGCAACTCGGTCGAACCGAACACGCACATTCCTGTGCAGGACCTGCGCGTGGAGAAAGCGGTACTGCACCACCGCAAGACAGCCAAACACGTCTTCCACGTCACGTCGGAGTCTCAGCGGCCGGAGTGAGCTCTTGTCTCGCTTGCGTCGTTTGCAAGAGGATCTGTAAGTGCGTGATGGTATGTTTCCCAGCAAGTGCTCCGAGTACTGACAATATTGCTCGGTTGTCAGTGGTTCCCTGCCACGTTCAGCGTCGTCTGTGCACGTTCAGTTGTGGAAGGTTGCCTGTTGGAACTACGTGATCGACTATCCGCAAGGCAGTCGATGAGCTCAAGGCAACATTCAAAAGGTCTGCTGTGTGCTAGGTATCGAGTCCAGTTATTTCAAGTATCAAAGACCGCGGGGCGATTGGGAAAAGAGTATAATAAAGTAATACTGTCATTAATTAACGACTATTGGGTTTTGACAATTTTAATTAAATATTATGTTGGACACAAGAAGTGCTTTTCTGAACCGCCGGTATTTCTGGACGGTGGTCTTCGACCTTCAACATGCTCGAGTGATACATCGCAATTCGAGCCAAGCGCGTCGAAGCCGTTGAAGAGCTGGTGCCACAGGGGCGGCGCACAAGAAGGTCGTGGCACTTCTCCATACCTGACCGACATGAACAGCATCTACAAAACCCTGCAATCGGAGAATTGTACATTGGCGAACGTCCGCTTGCTCTTCGACTCGGTCGAGAAGTACCCGGTGATGGGAGATTGCTTGCACCCGACAACCAGAACCATCCACTCTTCGGTTTTCGAGAGCGCTGTGGTCAAGGCCATCAACAACGTGTCGCTTTCGGCCAACGAAGCCAAATTCGTTCGCTCCTTTGTGAATATCTCGCCAGGTACCGCTTAAGATGACGACGTCAGCAACGAACAACCTCAATTCTGTGCCATTGCGTTTTGTGTTTTGAAAGTGAGCAGCATTCAACAAAGAAGAGTCTTGAGATGTCATCACTGCTGAAAGGCTGACCTGTCAAGCATCAAAATAGTACTGATCCTATTCGTGATCGTGTAGGGAGTCTTGGCTGGCCCCTGCCTTTTTGCTTGCATATGTGTCCTGGTTGAGCTCCATCTTGAGCAGCGAAGGTGGATACTTGGAGCTGTTTACCATCGCTTCCACGATATTTACCACATTTGTGCCTTCGTAGTTGGGATCCAGCCGCGCGTGCAAGTGATCTTCATCTGTATCAATGACGCTGGCGCCGAGGACTTGACTGAGTTCAAGGTGGACAATGTTTACAGTGGACTCTATAACCAATGCAGCCGAACGTCCAATAGCTTGATGCTCGTCGTGAGTGTGGGCAAGCGCTTTGAAGGAAGCACCTGGGACACGACCAACTATCCCGATTCTGAATCTAGGACGCAATTCGGGAACCTGCTGGTGCGTTCGTTTCGAGGCGGCTCGGCTAGGCCGTTGTCGTCCTCCTCGTTGCCGACCCACATGACGTGAAGTGGCCTGCGGTCCGCTCATGAGTTGAGTTGGTCGATCAAACCAATCAAGCAGCTTGGAGCTCTCCTTCAAAGCGAACAGTTCGAAACTCGCGATTCATCGGCTATAGAACTTTCGGATCAGCTTGTATGCTTTGTGGGCGTGATCGCTCCGTATTCATAATCAGGTGCCTGTATTACGTATGTCGGTGCGGTTAGGTGAAGATTCGTGAAGTTTAGTAGCTACATCATGCCATCGAAGTACCGCAGAACGGACTGAATGAAGCGCCAATCCTCGTCGATCACCATCAGCCCGCCACTCGCCATCCATCGCGTGCTCCGAGAAGTTGACGGAGCCGCAGACAACGGTCTTGCACTCTATGATCACGATCTTCTCGTGATGCATGTACGATTTCACACTGTGCATGTAAACAGCAATGTCGGCGTCGAACAGCTCCTTGACGCGGGATCCCACTCTGTCCACACGAGCTAGCACTACACGACCACGAGCACTCGCAGCAAGTAGCTCCTTGACGATTCATTCGTGAGCGATCACATACATGCTCGCAGCGATTGTTGCCGTTGCGCCTTGAATAAGGCGAAGAGGGTCTCGAGATGGGCTGCAGAGTGGTTGCTCCCCGGGAACACGAGCACATCAAGCCGCACCTCACGCGCGAGCTTCTTGACGACCTCCTGGTGCATGAAAGCGTCGACCACTTTGTCGACGCATTCCTTGAGAGCTTTGAGCTGGTTTGACGTCTGGAAAGCTGGGGATGCGGCTCTGCTCTCGCTCTCGCTCTTTCTCGAGCGAGCGAGCGACTTGGCGAGGGCAGAGTAGTTGACTTCGGGAAGAGCCACTGCCACAGTTTTACTGAGCCCCACGTCCAATATCCAGAAGCGAGGTACGAGATCTCGGCATCTGTCAGCATCGTCTTTTGCTTCTTGACAGCCTCGCCATCCACCGTAATCCCAAGCTCACCAAGTACCTCTAGCTCGGCGGCGAAGCCTAGGCGTAGGACCGCTTCACCGACTTGCCGGCTGCTATTGTTGTTGTCGCCTTGGTCCTTTCACCACCGCCACCGCCTTGGCCGCCTTGATTGGTGTCGTCGCCAGCCAGGTAAGCTCTGCTGAATCCGGCATGGGGTAGTAGTACATAGTGTGTGTGTGTGGCGATCGAAGGGTGTTGGGAGCGCTTGGGAGGAATCGAGAAGAGAAATCCAAGAGACTCAAAGCAACAGCAGGAATGTATATCAATTTATCCTTTGTATTATATTAAAGAGGATTAAGCTCATTAGTATGGTAGAGGGGTTCCTCAATCCTATTATAAATAATACCTGGTATCATGATAACCTATGTATATCGATCAATTTCGGTCCGCCGGACCAGGGTGGGCGACAGCAATAAAACAGCTTGACCCCACTATGCTTTCTGGAGTGTGAAATAATTTTTCAAAATCGTTCCATATCGACATTTTGCGTTATTCATAAACATTGTAAGTATCACCTGGTCCTCAGTATGCTGGAGCCGGCTTCAGCAGTTTCGGCTAGCTTCAATTTTCGTGCTGAAGTTTCGTTTCAACTCAAATATACATATATATAGAATTTGGGAGGTATTTGTGAGAGAAGCCACAGCAGCTCGAAAGCGCCAACATGTTTGTGAGTTGCTTGCTCATTTCTGCACAGGCAACCTAACCCATTCAGCAGCACTCCACGAGAAGCCCCACCCAGGTCGCTAGCAAGCATGGGCTCGCGCGTGTTCGTGCGGCTCTACGACGGTGTGCGCCAGACAGAGACGGATGACGTGGTCATGACGCTGCCGCCGCCGCCGCTCAAGTGGGTGGCCGTGCTCAGCGCCATGGTGGCCGCTATCGATCGCGCGGATGACGACGACGCCGACGACGCGGATACTGACGCCACGGCGGCCGTCGCGCCCGAGCGCATCGCCAAGGCGCGGCTTTTTTTGCTGCCGTCCGAGTCGCAGGGGATTGTGGCTGAGGTGTGTGTGTGTGTGTGTGTGTGGTGCATTGGTATTTGCACATGCGTATAACTCATTTGTGCTGTTGTTGGCGCTCTTTGCTTGACAGTTGAACGCACGAGGTCTGCGCGGCATCCGTGAGAATGACCAGTTCGTGGTCTGTTTGCAGGGCGAGGACTACCAGAAGCGCGCGGAGAAGGTGCAGGCGGCGCTGGACGCAGAGGCGGAAGGTAACGCGAATGAGTTACCGACGCTTCCGAGCAGCGCGACCGACAGCTCGAGCGCTAGCATCTCTGTTGCGCCGAGAGACCAACTGCTCCCGTCTCTGTCAAGCGAGACTCATTATGGACCGAATTTGTTCGTGTCAGCTGCAACGCCGTCTTCATCTGCTACGACTACCAATACAGCGCCGCCACGCGGCATGGGTGGCTTCATGAGCCTGGGCATGAAGGGTAACAAACGATATCGCAGTATATCGGGCAAGATGGCTGCGATCAAGTCGATGGGTGACAAAGGACTCATCAGCGCAGACGACCGCGGCCATTTGAAGGACCTCCTACTGAACAACGACTCGCCACAGCTGCAGGAAGCACTCGACAACTACAACTCCACGGGGGACTTCCAGGCGGTCAAGGCGATCCTGACGAAGGAGCTGAACAACCCGTCGACGAAGCGCAACGCTGCCGGCGACGAATGGCTCTCGCAGAAACTCATCGACGACATCACCATGAACTTTGTACGTACTTACTTGCTTTGTGGCGATGATACGTTTACCATGGACGCTATTCATTTGGCTAACGTTTGCTATGGATTGTTAACGTTCTTGCCACCCATCACAGAACACGAACGACTCTTCTGGTACACAGCAACCTGCGGCTCAGAGCTCGGTACCTCCCACGAACCCATTTATGTATCAGCCATCGTCGTTTGACAACGACAGTTCGAGCAACAACATTGCCGAATACCACCAGCACCAGCAGGCGTCGCCAGCGTCAATGGGCTACTCTGCGGCGCACTCGTCGTCGACGCCATCACCAGTCGGATCCGAGTACAGCAGTCACCACCACAACTACCAGCAGGAGTCGATGTCTTCTGGATACCAAGACCAGTCTGGGGGAATTACCCCTCCAGACCTGTACAGCCAGTCGCAGCAACACCAACAAACGGGCATGTACGGAGCTCCTCGGGTAAATCTACCGCTGCGCGACCGCAACAGCATGAACCTCATGATGAAGCAGGGGACCTACCCCGGTGCGGCACCTTTGATGATGGGCACATCCCCAGCGCACATGGACATGCGCTATGCTGGTGTTAATGGTGTTGGTGGAGCGCCATCCTACCCGAGCCAAGGAGTTCCAAGCATGGGACCGCCACCCATGTACCCCACGGGCATGGGGTACCCAGCCGACATGTCGTCCGACTACAACCGCATGACGGCATACGGTATGCTGCCGTCGAATGGCATGGGCTACAACCCCATGATCCACCAACAACAGCAGCAGTATGGCATCAGTCGGTATCCTTACGGAGGAGGAGGGGGCATGATGAACGGAATAGCTCCTGGGATGCCTAGCTACGAGTACTACCAACAGGGATATGACGGTGGCGTCGGTGGTGTGAACGGCATGGGTGGCTACGACAAGAGCCAGATGCGCAACGGTGGCAAGTGGACAACCGCGCCGCCCATGCCGTCGTACCCGCCGGCGTGCTCAAAGGAGGAGAAGAAGGAGAAAATCGCCAAGTGGCTCAAGAAGCGCGAGAACCGCAACTGGTCCAACAAACCATCGTATCCGGTGCGCCACAGCATCGCGAAGAACCGCAAGCGCGGCGAGGACGGGCGCTTCATCACGAAGGCTCGTCTCGCGCAGATGGCGCTCGAGGAAGCCGCGGCCGACGGTGCTGCTGGTGCTAACGGTGGTGTGGGGATGATTGTCCATCCAGAGGGCTCGAACGAGTTCGACGACGAAGTGGACGACTACGACGAGCACGTGCCCATGACGATGCTGCCGGTGCCGACGTCTGTGCCGTAAGTGAGCAGCGTTGGTTGTGTCAAGCAGAGGATGCTGAACGAAGGAGAGAATGAGAGATTGGCTACACCTACGAAGTAAACGGCCGTCATTTGGTAAGAAAGTGCGTGTGAGTGTATGGATACGGTATTTGATGCTTCTTACAAATTTGAGTCCTCGTTCAAATGTCGAGTCAAAGCTGAAGACTTATTGACAAAGCTTTCGTGAAGTACGAGGCAACCGGAGAAAATGCTACCTCTGAAGTGTACCTCCAGAGGTCCTCAATTCAGGTCCTGCAGCGATTATTTTCCTAACCATCTGAACTCGGACTTCAAGGATCGAAACCAACAACAAAACTTCAGTGATATTCCGAACGCATCTCACTCGAGACAACCACCTGACTCGATCCTAATAATTACCTGCACGTATGCAAACCTGACGGCACTTGTTTGCAGCTCACGCAAAGTATGACTTACAAGGGTTGGATGGCGCGACTGACGCCGAGTGGCACGACGGGCTCGCTCTTACACTTGACGCCACTCTGCCGCAGCACGTCGCGCAGCGTCTCGAGCTCGTCCTTGGAGCTGCAGAGCGTCTGCGGGTCCTCCCAGCTGTAGCGGTTCCAGTTGAGAATGGACACGGCCCAGCGCTCCGTGAGCTCGCGCGTCGAGCCGGCGAACGTGATGCTGAACTGCGCGCGCTGCTGTCTGGAGGCGATGACGTTTGCGGCGCTCGGGGGACCCAGGCTACGCTTACGCGAGGCCTTGGGCTTCGTGTCGATGCGGAAGCGGTTGAAGACCTGGCCGCTTTCATCCGGGAGCAAAAAGACCTCGACCTTGCAGCCCGTGAGTGGTACGGCGCCCAGCAGCGAGCCGCCCATGCGCGAGTAGTACTGCAGGATACCCTCGTCCAGGATACAGTACACGATCTCGCCCTCGTCGCCGCCAACCTTGACCAGGTATCCCTCGACGTTGCCTCCGTCGCTCATGTTTGTTTCTGCTCTAATGAAGTTACTGGGACTGTCTGAGGTGCTGGTGTGACCGGGAATTGGCGAATGGCTGTCGAGAAAGGGCTGTTCAAGCGAAGAGCTACAGTAACGTACCTGAAGTGAGGAGCGTCTCAACCAGGGCTCTAGGTTCTGTTCTGGACGCATGGGTTGAGGTCTGTGGGTGAGGCCTCATGACCATCTGGATTCGCAGACGCCGAGAGTCGTGCGAGTTACTGGGAAGCTTGTGGAGCTAAATAGAGAGCTGGTCGGTGGTGCAGCTGAGGCCATCAGCATCTGTCTGTGGCTCTGTGGCTTTGCTTGTGACGATGCCCTTACGAAAAGACGCAGAGGATGACCAGCAAGCAGGTCAGAGCGTTTGATTTAATGATTAGCTGGTTGTCTTCACTTTTATAGAGTGTCTAATATGATTAGTACGATGACAGCGTAAGGAGACATTTGTGCATTACACAATTGTAAAATGCTTGAGTTAATATCAAGCTGAGAAGTTCCAACTGTCCATCTGTTGAAGACGACCAGCACCAAATGCAATCGACTGGCAGTCATCGAAGGCCTCTCTAAGACGCAAGGCGATCTCCGTAGGTTCATCTCATGCAATTGTTGATGACGACGCGCGTGTGGGTTCACGTATTCACCACCAGCCCAACTTTGTGATCGACACACACACAACTCAGTCAATTAGTCCGCTGACCATCAAAATGCAATACAGCCATGAAACCACCGCCTAGCTTGGCAGCCGACGCCTCTTCAGGTCTTGCCGCCATCGCACAGCTTCTCAGCGCTCAGTCACAAGTAACTCAAGCGCCATGCCCCCGCCACGCTCACTCCGCGTGCTCGAGCCTCTAAACGACGAGCCCAGCAGCGCCGACGTCGTGGACGCCATGCACGCGTACGCGAGCGCGCACCAGGTGGACGAGCTGCTGCAGCTCCTGTTAAAGGAGCTCCTCGAGGCGCAGCCGCTCGACCCGTTCGAGTTTATGATCACGCTGCTCGCACAGAAGCACCCGCAGCTGGACGCTCTCGAGCACTCGGCCCGAGTCAAAAGGTTCGACTTGCGCCGTGAGAAGACCAAGAGAGCGCTCGTAGCCGCGTTCTACAAGCGTCTATTGGCTTTGCAGCGCTCGCAGCATGGAGATAAGACCGAGGCGTTGGCCCCCGAGCTCTCGCGCGTGTTCTTACTGAGCCAGTTGCGGCTGCCGGAGACCAAAACGCATCTGCAGGAACTCTTTCCAAAGCACCACAGAGACCTCATCCGCTGGTTCATTGGGAACGAGAAGCGCCTGCCGAACCGGCTCACGGTGGACGAGTTCGTGAGCCACTGCGTGGCTGTGTTGGCTACCATGGCTGCAGCATAAGATGATGTCTCCTTGTGAACCCAGCTGTATGAATCTTTCTATAAGGGATTATAGGCCTATACAAGAGACAATGCGGTTGATGTTCTCTACAAGACGCGTTTGTATTGGACATTCAGCATGACATTTGTATGTAAATTTCGACTACTACATTTTGACAAAACCTGGGGTCTGGTTCAAATTGGCAATCAATTCGCCAACGCAAATCAGAGCCAAAATGCAGCAGCCAGGAGCGCCACCACGACGACCAGTGCCGGCGCCCGCAGCGGAGCAGGGCCCGCTCGACTGGCTCGTGCCGTTCATCCCGCCGTTCCTGCGCGTGAACCGCGAGACGCGCGCGACGCTCTTCGCGTCGCTTCAGTCGCTCTCGCTCGCCGCTTTAACCGCGCAAGTGACCGCATTTCTGAAAGAACACGGCGCTCAGCTGGGCAAATACGTGCTTATTGCTAGCGTGTGGCTCTATGGACTCGTGTGGACGGACCGCCGCGCGCCCGAGTTTACGGCCACGTACGTGATCCTGACGGGACTGGGGGCACTACTGGCGCATTTGTACTCGGGCGACCATGGGGAAGGGAACAACAGTGACGGCATCAGCGCTTACTCGGTCTTCAACAAGGGCGGTGCGCGCATGCTTGGGTCTCTATCAGCCGAGCAGTTTGAGGTACAGTGCTGTATCGTATTCATGGATCCGGTTAATAGGGTGCATGTGCTAAAGCTAGTTCTCGCATTGCTGTGTACAGAATGAGATCCGACACCGCCTGCCCGACCACGGAGCAGCCCTCAATGCCGATGCCAACGCAGCTTTCAATGGGAGCGAAAATGAGGAACAGGATGAAGACGAGAACGATCCGTGAGTGCTGCGTGCTGGTGTATGAGTGGCAAGCTGCTCTTATATCCGATGTGGGAATTGTTGACCATGCGACGTTGCTGACTATGATTATGTAGGGATCTTCTGCTGGCGATGCAGCTCTCGCTCCAGGAGAAGAAGCGCGAGGACCGGCGTGCGCGCCGCACAACCAAGAGACGGTGAGTCCCAATGGACATTTCACAAGACGATAGGGACTCCTTGTATGCATGTTTTATATAAGAGCCACAACACGCACGTCAACTTTCAGCTTCAACTGCGCTGCTTCAGTTTGGTCGGCTATACGGGTACCGGTTTGTCTGCTTCTTCGCTTTACTCAGCCAAAGCCGAATGGACAGCGTGAGACGCGCTTCTCCGAGGCCTCGGCGTCTTCTTCCTCCCCGGATTCGCCCTCAACCGCTGCCTTCGCCTTCTTCGGTGGGAGCGTCGCAACGGCGCCTGAGAATGGACAGCGCGCCACCGTCGGCTCACTGACAGGCGAGCGCTTCTTGGGAGAAGATGACTGCAGCATGGAGCTGAACATGCCGAGCGCGATGAGCGCCATGCCGACGCACATGAGCGGCGCGAACATGGGCAGCTCCTCCACACTCGCCACCTCATCGTTCAGCGCCACAACAGCGACCGAGACCAGCACAGCTAGCACCATCACTAGCACGCCAAACACAGATAGCAGCTGCACATAATACGAGCGTACACGCAATCGATATTCGCGGTCAGCACTCATGCAAACAGAAAGAGAGTCAAGGCAAGCAACGTACCATGTAGGGGTCCTGGAGCAATATGGCCACGGCGAGCGACGAGCGCGGCATCATCGCTGCAGACGTCTGTTCCAATGCAGACGCTGGATCCGCCGCCACTGCTGCTGCTGCTGCTGTTGCTGTCTCTTCGCTCTTCTTCTTGTCTTCACTCAGCTCCGCGTCACTCTTCGTTGTCTTCTTGCTGGCCAATGCGTTGGCGCGGCTAGCGCCGCCTGGTCGGCCGTGCTGCTTGTAGGCAGCGACCACGACGGCCTTGGAGCCCAAGCTGTAGGCGGCGACCATGACGGCGGCCGTGCCCGCGAGCTTGAGCAGCGGTACGAGGGCTTCGCGCGGCGGCATCGTCATGAGTCTCTTGCTATTGCGGTCCGTGTGCGGTTGAGAATGGAGCGATGATGGCAGCAGTCGGCCGACATGCAGGAAACTTGCTGCTGAACAAAAAGAGTTCAGAGCGCTGTATAGTTAAGATTATACATTCTTAGAGGCTGGGAGTGCATGAGTGCGGAAGGCTCAGTCTGTAAGACAACTGTGGTATCGTCTTGGAAGGGGTACTGAGATGTACAGGTAAAAGCGGTGCGTCAATCCCGTAAAAGCGGTGCATCGAGCCAATCAGAGCTCGTGAGACCAGTTTCAGAACTGAGTATTTCTTTTTAATTTCTAAGGTATTCTGAAAAAAACCGTCTCATTGGCTTGTCTTACAGCTTGAGCTTCTTCATGAGCGCGAGCACGAGCTGCTGCGCGTCCTGGTCGTCCTTGGTCTTCAGCGGCGTGTCCTTCGCGACCAGCAGCCACTTGCGCGCCTCACTTGGTTTCTTCATCTTGTTGTACGTCTGAGCCATACAAAACAAGAAAACATTAGCAAAAAATCATCAGAAACTGGTTCACGGCAAAGTTGAGAAAGACCTCTCGACAATTTCCAGAGGAGTTGACAAAATACCTCGGCGAGCAGATACGCGTTCTTCTTCCAGCCTCCCGGGTTCAGGTTTTCTGTATAGCGTCCGGATATTAAGAACCACAGTGAAGGTCAGTCTCAAAATCTACCATCCCATCAGAAATTCAGGGCAACCAAGGAGCATACCGGCAGCGTGCAGGTGCTTGACCGCGTCCTCGTACGTGGCGGTGGGAGGCGTGCCAAAGAGCGCGGCGGCGGCGCGCTTCTCGATCCACGACATGTCGGCGAACGCGAGCGCCCAGTTGCCCAGGATGTGGTACGGAGTCGGGTCCGACGGGTTCAGCTCGATCGAGCGCTCCGTGTGGTCCTGTTCACAAAAGTTCAAAGCAAGAAATGGTCAACGAGATTGCTAGCAATGACAATGTATGGTGTACTACACAAAGACGTACGCGAATGACGTAGGCGCCAGCGATCTTGTCCTTCAAATCGCGGTAGTTGCCCACCGAGCTGTACCAAGCAATCAAAAATTGTTTCCAATCAATTATGATTAGGAGCAGAAAGTTGAAGTCAGCCACAATGGTAGTGACCGGCGTACCTGGTCATGATCGCCATCCAGAGGTTCGAAGCCGCCGAGTCCGCGTCGCATGTGTATGCCTTCTCCGCGAACGTCAACCCCTCGAACACGAACGCCTTTTTCTCTTCCTGGTCGCTCTTCTCTTCGCCCACCGAGTATGCAGCACGAGCAAGTCGCCAGAGCTAGGAGGAGGGAGAATCAACACAGCCATAATGCATTATCAGCACCTGGTCAAGACCTGCATGCATAAACAGACAATCGAAGGTTTGCTCACCACTTCAACCTCATCCGGGTAGTCTGGGAGCTCCGAGAGCAGGTACTCGCGAGCTTCCGAGTGCTGGTTTTTCTCCGTCAGGTCGTCCGCGCGCTTGACGATCGCACTCAGTTCGCTCGAAAGCTCGACTTTTGGACCAGAGGAAGCAGCAGAAGCAGCGAAGGAGCTTGGGCTTGAAGCTGCTGAACTACCGGCATGGATATGGTCACCAAAGGAGCTTTGAGATTTGACTGGACTCGACGATTCTGCCAGGGATTCGTCTATATCAACACAGATAAACGGTTCGTCAACCGGTAGTGGGGTTATAAAGCGTAACGAGATAATCTTGCATACAACGTACCGTTGTGCTGGCGGATCAGCTCAAAGTCGCTCTCGTCGTGCGGGAACACGGCCTTCTCCTCAATTACTGGGATCTCGGGAGTCGTGAGCGCCGACTGGCTCAGAACTTCCACACTCGCAGCTGCAAACCAACACATACACGTCACCATCCAAACAATGAATGATAAACAGACAGACACGCAATAGAAAAGCATAAATGGCGTACCTGTGAAGATGCCGATAGCGATCCACATGAGTGGCGCGAACATGGGCAGATCCGCTGGCGACGTCATCTCTTCGCTCGTCCACGTCATGATGAGCGACACGGCGCCCACGAGCAGCATGAGCACCACGCCAAACACCGACAGCAGCTGCGAATTCCAATCGCACAGTAGGAAAACAGCCAGCCACATTAGAAATCAGCCCTCACATGTAACATGCAGCAAGCACTTCAACGAGGCGTATCTTCCGGTGCAAACGCATCTCAACCACACATTCATTCGTACCAAATTGCCCTCGCGCGCCACGAGCACCATCTGCTGCTGGCTCTGCTGTGTCTCCATTGCGTTACCATCATCACCTTCATTTAAAGAGAATGCGTCGTCGTATTCGCTCTCGGAGAGCGACTCGTACGCATCGTCACCATCGCCGCCGTCATTGTCGTCCACGAACTGCGTGCGTGTGAGCGGCGGCTCTTGGCCATTGGCTCTGGTTCGGCGGCGCGAGCCACCAGCCGTAGAGGCGTCGTTATTGTCATCCTCGTGCGGACGCGTGCTGCGCGTGACGTAGCGGTACGCGAAGGTGGCGGCCGTGGCCGTGCCGGCGAGCGCCACGAGCGACCAGATGAGCCCCCGGTAGTTGCTCATGGCTTTCCGGTTTGGAGAATTCTGCGAGGATATCGCTGAAAATACTGTTGGGCACGTTTTATGTTATATATGCTCCAAATGTAGTAGCTAATTATAAAGTTAGAGTTTGAGGTGCGAGAGTCCAACTTTTTAGTTTCAACCATATTTTGCTGAATAAAGTATCTTGTTTTGTAAATTAGCGCATTTATTTGTTTTACAAAACAAGGTCGTTTCAGTAATAATTCTGGCAACCTTCAAGATAGGATAATCATTTCTCAAAAATCGACAGACTTAAACTATTGAGCTGACAAGCTGAAACGACCCAAAAGAATCCCCTTTTGCTCCAAAACAAGCAGCCGTGCACTCGCCAAAAATTGGGCACCTTTCTCCCTACGAAGGGCTCCAAAGCAAGCCATCTATCTATCTCTGCGTCGCCAACACGACATGACGGTCACGCGCAACGACCACGCGCCCAGCCACAATAGCCTCAGCGCTACCACCGCGGCAACAGGCGCATTGGTACCAGCCACCACCACAGCTACAGGCAGCAAAGACGCCAGCCAACCTACCCAGAGCAGCAGCCACACGTCCGGCAAACAAAAGAAACACAAGGACCGTGGGCTCAAGTTCAACGACAAGCACGCGCTCAAGTATGGGCTCTCCGTGTGCAGCCGCAACGCCAAGACAAACACGGTCGAGTCGGTCATGTGCAAGTTCTGCGTGGCCTTCGGCAAAGAATCGGCGGGCGACTCGACGCGCAAGCGGCGCGCAACGGCCAACATCAAGTACTTCCGACAGCCGTTCCGCGCGGACCACTACCTCTCGCACCTGGAGATCAACCACAAGCACAAGTGGAGCGAGTACGAGCACGCGAGTAATGTGGACAAGGAAAAGTTCTTTGCTGCTCACATAGAGGAGGCCACAATAAACTCGCTCGCGACCGCGCAGCAGCAGCACAGCCAGCACCACCTCATGCAGCAGCAGTACGAGCACAGCCAGCAGCAGCAATTAGTGGGGCTCACAAACTCCGGCACAGGCATTAGCGCCACTAGTGGTGGTGATAGTGGTGACGCTAATGTTACTATGGACATCAATGGCGACAATGTCGACAGCATTGTGCCACGCGTGGGACCCGTGCGCCTGCCGGCATCCGAGATCGAGCGGCCCGTCGTGGAGCTGCTCATTGGCGAGATGTTCTACAACCCGGGCGACGAGGACGGTATCAAGAAGCCGCACGCGCTCGACGTGTTCGTGAAGAAGGGCGACAACTACGAAATCGTGATCAAGAACCAGCGGCTGTACGACCTGGCCATCAAGTTCGTCTCGTGTGGCGCGTCTTTTAGGCTCGCCTCGCGCATGATCCAGTGCACGAAGGAGGAGACCAAGCTGCCATACTACGGCGGCTGTTCGGAGCACAAGGTGGCCGGCTACGTGCGCGCCGTGCTGGCCAGCAACCTGCAGAAGATCGCGCTCATGATGCGCGCGTCCTGGTCCTACGCGATCTCTACGGACGCCGCGGTCCATCAGGGCACGTCGTACCTGGACATCCGCATCCGGCTCTGGCAGCACGGCTCGCTGCACGACTTCCACATCATGACGCTGCCGACGTTCGACCAGTTTCCGGCTCCGGCAATAGTTGAGCGACTCGAGAGTTGTCTCAACATCCTTGACACAAACTGGCGCGCCAAGCTGCTGGGCACAACCACGAACGGTGGCTCCAACACGGGACGGAATACGGGCATGACTGGCAGTCAACAAGGGTTGGCAGCGCGCCTCACGAGTCTCGTGACGAAACCAGGTTTCTATCTGATCTGGTGCGGTGTGCACCAATTGGAGCTCGTGGTGAAGAATGCCGTGACCGAGTTCTGCCAGAAATCGTTCTACGACGAGCTCGTGGCGATCCTCGCGACGCTGCGCCAAGACCACCACGGGGTCTTCAACGCGTCCGAGATTCCGGACATCACGCCCACGTACGCCACTTCCAGAGGGTTCACGAACAAGCTCATGCAGGCGCTCAAGTGGCTCATGGAGCACCGCGTGGCCGTCACCCCCTACCTGCAGACCGCGGCGCCGTCATCTGTCCCATCGGCCTCCTGGTGGGTCTGCGTGGCCGTGGCGCACCGCGTGCTGGCTGAGGTCGAGTTCTTCCTCAAGAAGCTGCTGGCCATGGAGTTGAGCGTGAACCTAGTGGGCGACCAAGTGCAGGAGCTCTGCAAGCTCACGCTTATCATGGCGGACGTCGTGGGAGCACGCCGTGATCTATGGGAGACGAGAGACACCGAGGACGCGTGCGCGGCTGGCTCTTTCCTGCTCACGTACCAGAACTCGCAGCAGTTTATCCAGAACGAAGGTGGGCCATTGGCGATCGAGATGTTTGACACACTGAGAGGTGTCGACCGGCTTCACATCTCAAAGTCCGTGGCGCATTTCGTCGTGGATTTGATTGCAGCCGTGGCGACGATTGCCCAGGAAGGACGTCACTACTGTGCTGAAGATGAGGGTGTGCTCGTGAACCCGCCCAGTGTGATGCCCTTTGGCGTATATGAGATGGGCAAGGAGGCGTTCGTGAAGGCTCTCCTGGCCCAGGAGCAGCGGCTGCTACAGACGCTGAGCAAGGACGCCGTGAAGCTCATCCAGAGCGAGTATGATCAGTTTGTGCTCGCTGTCAAGCGCGAGCCGATCCTCAACGGCGTACTGAAGAAGCACAGCCGCGAGACCGACGTGTCGTTCGCCTGGTCCTGCGTGAACGGCCGCTTCACGCTGCTTCAAGAGTTTGTCGGCGGACTCGCGTCTGTGGTGCCTGAGGCGGCGGCTGGCACGCTGGCGTCTGACCTCTCGTCACTCAACTGGGAGAAGCCCGACTACCGCCAGACGATGATCGACTTTGCGCTCGAGGGCATCCTGCACGCCAAGCAGAAGATCAAAGTGGAGCTCGTAGATATCAACTACCTGCACACAACAGCATCTGTTAATGTAAGCGCTGGTAACAGTCCTCACTCGGCGGAGCTCGTGGCGCCATCGAGTCCATCCTCACTGGGCCAACAGCATCAGGTGGCGTCTGTGGCCGTCGACCACCTGTCGACCGCGCATGCGCTGCCCCTAGCGATGTCCATCCCCATGCAGAACGCGCTCATGAACGAACTTCCGGACCAGGACATGCTGCAACCGGCGCCCGTGCACCTGCAGGACGCTGTGGGAGATGCCGACATGGGCAGTGGGCCATCGAATGTCGTCACAACCGAAAATGGGTACATGGTCGTGTGACATGACATGTGACAAAGGATCAGGAGTATGTGAGTGGGTAGATACATTTTGGAGCCCAAAGTTAAAATACATGGAATTTTTTGTTTTATGTCTCGTGCTGCTGAACCAAATGAAGCACCAGGCGAAGCTCTACCTACTCGCACTCGCAACGCGCTAAGCTTGCTCATTCCAGCGCACACGGTTCGGAGAAATGTCCACGGATATTTTTATGATGATAATCCATATACCCTATATTGTTCAAGCCTAGGGCAATCGCATGTGTAATCACAGTGCTCCAAATAAAGGATGTCTCCTTTGACATGCATTTTAGGGTATGTGTCATTAATCGTGTTTCACTTTGAAGAAGAGCTCTAAACTGGCTCCTTTGATTGACAGACTACTCCACGGATACCACGAATGAACATGTTGATTGACACGCAAAGAGCGGAAGCACCGGTGTCTGATTCCATTGTCTGTCTGCGTGTATCCATCCATCCGTCACGCAGCCGCATTCAGTCAACTCGCTACACATGCACATGACAGCGAGATGCTTACGCTCACACGCTCTGCGGCCGCTACGCTTGTATACACTCGTGGTTGCCGCTGTGCTGGCGCTCTTCGTCTTCCCGAGTAGCTCCATTGTCGACGCAAAAGAGGTCTTCGAGGGGCGCGCGACGACCTACGGGCTCACTAAGGCCATCGGTGGCAGCTGCAGCGCGCGCAAGGCGCCAAATGGCGTGAACGAGCTACTATTCGCGGCGATGAACCGGCAGCAGTACGCTGACTCGGCCGCGTGCAGCCGGTGCATCTCTGTGAAAGGCGCCAAGGGCACCGTGCTCGCGTACGTGGCCGACTACTGCTACGAGTGCGGCGAGAACAATTTGGATCTCAACACAGCGCTCTGGGAGGCTGCGATCGGCGGGGACCCGCGCGTGGAGTCCATCTCGTGGTCCTTCACGCCCTGCCCGGACGAGAAGGAGAAATTCTGCGTGAAAGAGGGCAGCAACGCCTACTGGTTCGCGCTCCAGGTCGTCAATTCGCGTGACGGCATCAAGAGCATGGAGATCAATGACCAGGCGGCCCAGGTGATCGGCATCACGTCCTTCTACCAGGTGTCGCCGTCGACACCACTCAACCTCGAGAACGTCAAGATCAAGATCACGTCCACGTCCGGCATCACGTCCAAGCTCACGCTCAAGTCGTCGGACTTCAACGACTGTCCCATGCCTTCGGACGACAGTAGCAACAACAATAGTGCGCAGACGACAACAGTGCCAGTGACGGTGCAGGTAGACGCCACAGGCATCAAGAGCCATACAAGCGCATGGCAGGCGTACCGGCGTCGACGCACCACATATTATTAGTGCTTCCTGACACCATCACATCAACCATTATGAATCAAACTCTTAGGACTGACTGAAAGTAGAGCTCGTAACAGACCACAGCCGGCTCGTGTACTCGAATGGAATGGCAAGCCTGTTGGTGTTTTGGAAGGAGCGATAAGACAAAGAAAGCAAAAAGGAGATGAGAGGCAAACATGTTGGCAGAATACATCAGTTGTTTATTAACATAGATGGTGGTCTGAGGAAGATCATCAGACCACGACCGAATTTAAGGTTGAGTCCTTCGCAGCATTGAGATCAGACAAAAGGCGTCCGCCTTCAAGTTCGCGAGCCGCAAAAAAGAGACGCTGACGATCAAGAGAGACACTCTCCGACTCGGAAACCAACATCTTCACTTGGTCGACAAGACCTGTCGACACTACGTCTATCGTAATGGTTTGCCCATCAGCGTCTTCACGAAGATCTGCATGCCGCCCCGCAGGCGCAGCACCAAGTGCAACGTCGACTCCTTCTGGATGTTGTAGTCCGACAGCGTACGGCCGTCCTCCAGCTGCTTGCCGGCGAAGATCAGGCGCTGCTGGTCAGGCGGGATGCCCTCCTTGTCCTGGATCTTCTGC
>JAADWP010000049.1:0-58092 GCA_023336215.1 Globisporangium iwayamae
ACAGAGGTGGAGGTCGCACTCTGCGGCCACGCGACGCTCTCGGCCGCGTTGGTGCTCTACGAAGAAGGCCACGTGCCTCTGACCTCTGCGATCCACTTCCACACTTTGTACGTCCATCCATCCATCCATCCATCCATCCATCCATTCGCCTTACTTGACTCGCCTCATGAGATTCAAGCCACGAGGCTAACGCTTTCTCATTCTGACTCATTGTCATTAGGAGCGGCATGCTCGTGTGCGGCTTCGAGAAGGCGCTCTCGCTCACCACCAGAGCCGAGAAGAAGCTCGTGCTCATGGACTTCCCGCTGCTGCCGCTGACACCTGTGTCGGCGGCCGTGACCAAGGAGCAGCTCGCGAGCGGCCTCGGGATCTCGCCCGAGAGCATTGTGGCCACGAGCGGCACGCAGACGACGGACGTGCTCGTGCACATCAACGCCGCGACGTTCACGTCGGTCAAACCCGACTTCGCCAAGATCGCTGAGATCGACGCACGGTACGTTAACGTACTAGCCTTTGTTTGTAAAAGAGCTCTCAGATGTTAGCATTGTTGTGTCTGTATTTGCTTCTGTACAGTGGCGTCGTGGTGACGGCCGATGTCCCGGACAAGGCCACGGGGCTAGACTTCCAGAGCCGCTGGTTCGGCCCAAACGTCGGCGTGGACGAGGACCCAGTCACGGGTAGCGCCCACTGTGCTCTGGGCTTATACTGGTCCGAGCTGCTGGGCAAGAAGCACCTGTACGCCCAGCAGACGTGCCCGGCGCGTGGCGGATTCATCAACATTGAGCTGCCTGAGGACCGTCCGGACCGCGTGCTCATCAAGGGTGAGGGCGTCATCTCGCTGCGCGGCGTGCTGCTCACTGCGCCATAGTAAGTCTGACTGGCTCGCTAGTGATTGTGTGGTGTGGCGTGGCTCAGAGCAACCAAGTGAGATCTCTCGATTCTTTGTTCAAAACTTGTTCCACATTGTCATTGTTTGGTTTAATCTCGTGGGCGTTTATTTGCCTGTCATTCATCCATTCATTCGTACTGTATCAACTTCAGTGAGCTTCTGTGATTTTTCTTCGATTATTGTTCCTGTGCTACCTGCTCCTTGTAGACGAGATCGTGGTCCAGGAACATGAGCAGAAAGATGTTGGGCTGCGGCGTGAAGTGGTCGAGCCAGCAGCTGCGGCTGTGCTGCGCGCCAAGTTCCGTCAGGTGCACCGACACGAAGTCGCCGGCGCTCAGCTCCACGACGCGGTCCAGACGGGATACGCGCTGCTTGTTCTCGCAAAGCTGCACGAGCGTGGGCTCGAGCTTGCACGTCTTGTCGGCGCCGATCGCCGCGTCGTAGCTCCTGACCCACACTCTCAGATCCATGCAAGACTCGTGTGTGACGTTCAGGTTCAGCTGGTAAGTGCCAGTCAGCAGGACCTGCACCACCCGATTGGTCTCGTCCACGATTTGGAAATACCTCTCAGAAGATTCGAGAACCAAGTCCCACGAGATGCTCTTCTCGGGACTCGCCTGGAGCGTCGTCGACGCATTTGACGTCACGAGCCAACCGGACCGCGCGTGGAAGCTGCGAGTGTCGCGCTTGCGATTGGTTATTGGCTTCTTCGGCGAAAGCAGTTGCTCCGAGGCAGAAGCAGCAGGTGATAGCTGAGCAACAACTGGGGCTGACGGTACTGCTGCTGCTGGCTTGGTCTCTGAAGCGTCCTTCAGCAGCTCTTGGTGCATCTCCTGCTGGTGTTCTTGGAGCTTCTGGAAGCGCTGGTGGGCTTCTTTCTTGTCCTGATACGCTCGCAGGAGCGTGCGTAGCTGGTCACACTCGGTCTCAAGAAGCTGGTTCTTCGCCTCCGTGGCGTTCAATGCTTGCTGTGTGGTTGCGAGCTCTCGTTTCGTCTCGTCCAATTCTCGCACGAGTGACTGCAGACAACCGTGCGCCGGCACGAGCTTCATCATGAACTGGTGCTTCTTCTGCCAGAACTCGTAGCACGGGAACATGAGCTGCAGACACACGGATTGCGAGTCTAGATGTAGCAAATCAACTTTTCCGGGCTCTTCCGCTGAGAACTTCTCGCCCTGAGCCTCGTCATCACCAGCAGACGAAGGACTCCTCAACGATCGCAAGCAGCGCACCAGAGCTTCAAAGATCACTTTCTCGGGGATCTGCTGGGGGATTATTTCGCCATCGAGCATGCGAATGTCTGAAAACGTGCATTCCCTGTTCCACCGCCACCAGTTTTAACAAATCACAGAGTAGGTTGTAAGATAATGATGAAGTTAGAATAGATACCATCGTGATGCCCAGTTGCGTACCTATGCTCTCGTGTCTGCACGTGCTCCATCCAGATGGTGGTTTGCTTTGGCGCCTTGGTCGACGAGATCTTGACGCGGAACGTCTGGCCCTGCTGCGATGGGAACAGCACTTCGTCTAGCTGAAGGTGGACAATCGGTGGAGAAGGGCTAACTGCTGGTGGTTGGGATGGCTGGGCTGCTGTTGCTCTGTTGGGCTGTGCTGGTATGGAGTGGACAGTCCATGTTGGCTGTGAGACCACGAGACACGTTTCTGGCTTGTCATCGAGCTTAGCAGAAGAGACAACCACTGGGCTGTTGGCTTTGCCATTCTTTGTTCGCGCTGCTGGCTCATAGCTGATGTCAAAGTCTTCTGGGTCGGGCTCGTAACTAACATTGTCGGACTCGAAGGGTGCTGAGTGATCACTCGATTCAACGTACACTTGGCTCCCCAGTGAGGATGGCGTCACCTCTTTCGGTCTTCTTGAGCTCGTTGTTGCCTGGGATAGAGCTGTGGGCGACAGGAATGAATGGCGCGGACTGGACGGGGCTGACGAGGCTCTCGTTGGAGCAATTACTGATGTTCTACTTGCTGTTGTTGCGGCTCGCGCAGCCTGTGGTAATGGTTGTGATGCCGTCTGTCCTGTGTCGATCGATGTTGCCGTTGTGAGCTCCGTCTCAACCGATAGCCGCCGAGGCTCCTTCGTTTTGCGTTTGCTCTTTCTCGAAGCGGCCGAGGTCGGAGCCGATGGCTTGGACGCAGGTGCATACTGCGACGTCCTCACCGACACCTTTGGTTCGGACTTCATGCTTCTTGCTGTTGAGGATGAGGATGATGATGTATGGGACTTGGCTTTCTTCACTGCGTGTGTTGATTCCTTCTTGAAGCTCTGACTGTCAGCACCAGAACCAACTTTGCGCTTCTTCGTGCTCAACAGCGGTCGCGGCGCCCTCTTCTTCGCCTGAAAATTGCCCTTGAGTTTGGACGCCAGGATCCCGGCGTTCACCACGACGATGTCGTCTTCATTCGGGTCCTCTTCCGAGGACACGGAGTCGTCGTCGCTGTCGGAGTCCGAATCGTTGTCAGAGTCGCTGTTCGAGTTCTCTTCCTCTTTCAAGTCGTCATCGACAGCATCTACACGGAAATCGCCATCGCTATTGTCATCATCACTGGACTCAAGCGAGAGGGTGGTCGTGCTCTTGTTATCATCACAGCTGCCACCAGAACTACCTGATGTAATCGAGATCGCGCCCAGCGCGTGGCCACCTCCGGATGACCGCCGTCTGCACTTTTCTTTCTGCTTGTGTTTCTCTTTCGAGGACGACGACGAAATGCGCAACACGTGCTGCTGCTGCGAGTGTGAATGCCTCCTCTTTACCTTGGTAGCCGCTCGCTTTGCGCTGCTGCTCGCCGTGCTGGCATCGTCGTCGAACTCGCTTAGACTCTCGCGCTTAGATGTTGTTGCCATCCGCCGCCGAGGAATTGACTGGCAAGACGACGAAGCCGAAGTCGGCTGATGATGGAACTGCTGGAACATCTCGGGCACGTCGCCGAAGATCTTCTCCTTCATGCCGTAGTGCACAATCGCCGCCTCGCCGTAGAAAAAGTCCACGCCCTCGACATCGCGCTTCGTGTTCTTGCCTGGCTTGATGTAGTAGTGGTCGTACCCGAGCTCAGGCCCAGGCTTGGTCGTCCACCCGAGCTTCTTGTAGTAGACCCACACGTCCTTGAAGTTGTATATGCCATGTGCGAGCTCTGTTGAAAAAGAACAAGCACAAACCAATCAATTACAACGCACACACACAACGCCATCAGTAACCATCCGTACAAGCGCTAGTGCTAGTGCCAGACACAGTCGACATACACACGTCTACGTGTACAAACAGCTCAGCGCATTGCATCATGCTAAACATGCAATGGCAGCGGTCACCTCAATACGGACGGGTGATGCCCAGGCATCCGGCTGCTTGTGTGGTGCACCGAGACGCGCGCCAATTCGTCCACACTGCGATAGACAACACGGCACGTGCGGGTATAGATGGGTAGAGCGTACCTTGGCGTCGGATGCGCGGATCGTCCTCTGGCGCAAAGCTCCTGCGTGCGCGCGCGGGCATCTCGCGCGTCTGCTACTCAATCGTGGACTGTTCCTCCCGGCCGTAGCCATACACACACACACACACACTTTGGTGTGTCCAGCAAGACAAGAACTCATATTTTGGAAGGTATTGTACCCCGCTGGGGCACAAATGTTACACTTTCAATTTTATAAGGTGGAGCTATACCGTCTATTACTGATGGCACTGCGAATGTCCCTATGCCTGAATATATGGATGTGGCTGGCTACGCATTCCCACAACACGTACGCTACGAGTCTTTCCAGCCACTTTTTTTTATCTACGTTTCTTGCGCTACTGACCTCGCCGAAATGCTCTCAGCCGTCTTGCTCCGTGCTTCCCCTTCAGCCCGCTCTTGAGCAGTTCCAGCATGTTCCTCGCTGCGTTGACGTCCCTGTTCCAGAAGTTGACCTTGTATCCACTGTTGGTACAGCGCAAGACGTTCCTGATGCACTTGAGGACGGCCTTCTTGTCCGCCAGCTTCGGGTTCCTGAACCTCGCCATCTCCACGATATCCTTCACCTCCTTCTTGGACGGCCGCTCTTTCTGTCGGATGTCCACCTCATCCTCTTTCCTCTTCATATTGGTGAACAGACGAGCTTGCTTGAGGCGCTGGTGACAGCAAGAACACATGATGCTCGTCCGGTACTCGTCCATCGGGATCACGGTAGCTCGCCTCTTCAGCGCCTCGACGAATCCCTTGACCGGGCCCAAAGCGTGACCCTTGATGCCCTTTCTGCGACTCCAGTCCCCGTAGGCGATATAGACCTGCTTGCTAGCCTTGGGCACGAGGCGCTTCGCCAGCGTATCCAACGCCTTCATCTTGGCGCGGTCCTGTGTAAACCTCCAGCGTAGGAACGCCTGCTCCACGCTGAACACAAGCAGTAACCGCAGGTGCTTCCAGAAAAACTGGAGACACTGGAAGTACAGATCGTAGCTCGATGTCTTGAACGACGGCATCGTACGAATGACGCCTGCGTACCATGGCTCCTGCATCTTTAGGTTCTCGTTGTAGAATCGGAAGTCATTCATCCGAACGAGATGCCTGTACTCGGGCGTGGAGATCTCTATGACTCGCTCCTTCCGTCTGGCCCTGCAAGTTCGATGTCACCGATGGTGCCCACATCACGATTTCTGTCGCCGACGTCTACGTAGGAGGTGACCTACTGACACGGCTGTTACAAGAGGCCGCATTCCGGAGTCGATGCCAATGAGAACATCTGGGGAGTAATAGGCCCCGAGTTTAAACAACTCCTTGGCGAACATGTCCTCCTCAGCGATCTCTTTTGGCGGCTTCACCTTCTTTTTTCTCGCCTTCCTTTCCTTGGACACGAGGTCAGCGGTACCCTCGCTCTTCTTGCACTCCTTCTTCGAAGCCTTTTTCTCCACCACAACCACTGAAATCGTAGTCACTGGGCGTATCATGGTTATCGAGGCGCCTTAGCCATTCGTCTTGATTTCGTCCGCGAACTTACGGTTGCGCGTCTCGAACTGCTCCACGTCGAACATCTTCCGGATTACTTCGCTCCGGTACTTCTGGAAGGTCTTCTTGTCAAATGGTAGCTGTGACCCGGTTCTTTTCCTGGCGGGCACGATGTTCAACTCCTTCTTCCGGAAGTCGAGGACTTCCGGAAGGTCGATGAGTCTCGCCAAGAGGCCGTGCAGAGTAGACGCATTCAGTTTGACGTACGCTGCTTGGGACGTCGTAGCCACTGGTAACAGCGAGTACAGACTCGCTCCCTTCGTCTTTGGGTGCTTGTCCACGAACTTCTCCATCCACGCCAGCATATCATACAGCTTGTGAAGGAAGTGGGCACAGTTGGCTCGGATCTGCCACTGCCAAGGGACAATCCCCAGCCACTCGCGCAGCTCTTGTTCTATGGGACCATCGGTATCATCCCACTCCGTCCACACTTTCGCCGTTTTGCCCGTCGGGTTATCGTCATCGTTTCTCTCAAGCGCTGACCTTACGCGATAACAATTGTCCACCAACCTTCTCGTTTCCCGGTACCTCAACTTAGTGTCGCCCTTCTTCGTGTACTGGCACTGAATGTATTGGTGCAGCCGCCGACGGAAGTGGAGAGAGGTCATATTGAGAGCGTTGATCTCCATCAGCTTCGCCCTTTCATTGACCATGTCGCCTGCGTTCTGGATGAATGCTGGTTCGTACACGTACTCGCGCTCTCGACCCACCCAGTAGCGTAGACAGGTCTTATGAAACGCTAGATACTTGGACTCGGTGGACCCACGGTCGCGCTTCTCGATGTTCCCAAGCGTGGCCGTACAGCATCGATAGAAGAACATCTGCTCTAACTCGGGAACCTTGTCACCTCCCTTCAGACAGCGCAGCACGTGCAGGTTGGCCAGATGCCAGCCCTCCAGCTGAATTCGCTTCATGACCACACAGACTTTCTTGATCTCCTCGATCAGCAATGGTAACCTGCATATGCGGGTGAGTTTGCAGATCACGCTCGAGTTGACCTCCTTGGTCGTCTCCTTGATTTGATAGGTGGGCGGGGTCAGAGGCTTCTGCGACGGAGGCGGTAGCTGCGATAGTGCATCCGTCACAGCATCAACCTTTGCGTCCGGGTCCTGCATTTCGAAGACCGTCTCGGACGGTAGAGGTATCGTGTCAGAATCCTGCGTCTCCGCCACTAGCACGAAGAGAGGAGGTATCGCGTCGGGGTCTTGCGTCTCCTCAACGACATCCCACTCCTCCGGGTTGTCGCCCTTCTTGCGCTTGCGGTCCATGATGCAAATGGGGAAGTGAGAGAATGCCGGCGACAAAAAACTTCTCGCCGATCAGCGTTCCTATTACTGTTTGTATGAACAACTGCTACGTATGTTATCCAATGAGCAAGCACTTCCTGAACGTGCTTCTGCAAACAACCGGTGTGAGACCCCTGATCGCGGTCTGAATACATTTGTGGAGGGATCCGAATGTACGAGGAGCGGTCCTTTTCACGTGCAAATGAGGTTGAAACCGAGCTCTACGGGGTTCAGCTGGGGCGAGTACGGTGGCAGGTAGTTCAAAATCATTTGCTTGGAGCGAGCTACCTGTGATATCGCTGTTTCACCCCGCTTAGCGAGAACGTGCGATGCATGGTGCGTGGCGCAGTTATCCAGAAGGACGTTGGTGTTCCCTGGCAGACCGCTGAGGAACGTGTGGAACCGCAAGGAGTCCACCGAACTCTGCATCAGTCGCCAGTTCACGACTCCATCAGGAGAAGTGGTCAGGTTAAGCGAGTGCATCCGGCCACGATTGCTGGGTCTATCCACCACAGCGGGTGTACCTCGCTTACTCCAGGCGTACTTGCGAGAATGGTTGAGGAAGAACGCCGCCTCGTCCAGTGCGATCCAGGATTTGATAGAGTCGCGAGGCAGGTTTGCCAAAAAGACTTGCTGTCGTGCACGATCGGCCTCGTGATAAGCGGACGCAGCTCGTTTGAAAGAGAGTCGGTGTCGGTGGAGGATGCGTCCAAGCGTTCGCTCGGATACGCAGAGATTGAATGATTGGGTAACAAAGGCAACGTCATCGCGCAGACGACTGGTGTTTGTAATGGGCCCTCAAATGGCCATTACATGGAGGCAGATGTGTGTGGTACACATCACCTCACAGTGCACCATGGGTGACCTTTACCGGTTGGATACCGGTAATACTGCCGATATCCATGTGCACAGGTGGCGTCGTTGGATAATGTTACAGAACATTCCGGCACAGACAGCTGGTGTATTATGGAGTAATCACCACTTGCGCAATCATGTGCTGAATGATGGTTCCTGCTCTTTAGGAACTGGACTGGTGACGTGACCGACGCGACAGCCAGATTCATGTGAGTGGCGCGAGCCAATCACATCACAGGGAATCTTCCCACCAGACTTCAAGTTCAAGGTCTATGGGCTAAACCTCGGAGTACCCAAGGTTATATATATATATCAGGATCGTAGGTTTCATATGTAGGAGCGAGGTTTTAAGAGTAAAACCTCTAGAAGCCCTTCAAGGCATTAGGAGCAGCAGCAGGAACCAGGACTGCATTTCTAATCAGTTGCAAATTTACTTTTAACCACACAAGTCGCCTCCTCTTCCGTCCAAGTCGCCCCTCGTCTCGAAGCCCCAAGGCCCGAGACTCAAGACTCCCAGGCCCAAGCATCGGCTCACACTTCTGTGCGAGTTCCGTTTGCTCTACGGATCCTCAAGGGTCAGATCCACACAGCTCTTCGCTTTTGCGATAGCTGAGTTGGACTGAGCCCGTTAGAGTGTTCTCATCCAGGAAGAACTCGATAAGCCGCTCCTCTTGCAAGCTCGTGAGCTTTCTTGTGTGATCTTGATTGAGAGGTCGAGCGGCGGCTGACTCGCCCTTCAGCCATCTTTGGACAGTACGAGCACAGATGTCGAGAGCGTGTGCGATTTGAGCAAGCATGAAGCCCTTGGATCGAAGGCGGAAACAGGCATTGCGATCAGCTTGAGCTCTCATTGAATTTTATATTTTCTATTTAAAAAAATAGGAAATGTGGACATTCTCGGTGCCTTTCATAATAAGACAAGACGTGTCAACCAAACCCAAATTCCTTTCATTGCTTCCTGCGAGAGAAGCCATTAGTTTTGTATGGTAATACTAAATCTAGGTCGACTTATATGCGATTGGCTCTCAGATAAGAGGAAGACTCGCTTTCGTACTTGAATATAACAATCACAGTTTGCCTCTTAAACGAGTAAGTCTTTTGTGCGGTCCCTGTCGGTACAGGAACCCTCCCCCCTTCGCTTCGTTGCTTTGCTGGACCCAGGCAACAGAGAACTGTGCATATTGCTCCGTCTAATTACCGAGCAGCGCACGTTCTTTCCCGCACCACGAGTCCTTGATAAAGGTGCTCGACACACGCTTCCTCACTCTGTCCATTGTACTGCGTAATGCGGGAACACCCGGTTACATTCATGTACTTGCATTTGTCAGGATCTTTGATGAGATGACAGGTGAGATTAGGACACAGTCTCGTTCGGCCCACGAGTTTGGCCGCAAGCTGGTAAAACGTGATTCGCTGTCGCTGGGTCAGGTGCGGTAACACCTCAGGGGCTGGACTGCCGCAAAAAATTACCCACGGGTCATCATCCGTGACTCCTTCAGCTTGTTTTTGGGTTCGACGAGGTTGCCTTTTTGCTTGCTACTTGCTGGCTGGCGAAAGAGCCGCCACACGCGTAGGTCATAAGTGAGAGGCTGTTTAGAGCTTATTCCCCTGTCGTCGCAGGAAATCCACCGGGCGCGACAGTGATGGCGAGTCTGTCCACCTTGCCACCTCCCACTCAACCTCACTGTCTTCGCTCTCTGATCCGTAGCGTTCGTACCATAATTCACTGAAATTATCCACCTTGCCATCCGCCACTGTAGCCCAAAATGAACGGGCTATCCGTTCCTGTTGTGGGTGTGGCGTCAGGCGTTGTTTTCACTGCCACGGGTGTGGGCCCAGATTGTTGCTGGAGCCGACGCTGCTCGTCTCTCACCCGCTGCTTCAGCTGTCGCGCGACCACAACTTCGCGCAGCTCCTTCGTAAACCTTTTCAATTCTTCACTCAGTCCTGTATGGTGAATATTGAGAAAAGTGACTGTTTATTTTGTGTTATTTGAGCAGCCCTTTATACGCTTTCTCTTCGTCACGTACGCTGCTCGAGGCCGCGCCTCTGTCAACTCTACGTAGATACGCGTAGCTGTTGCGCGCCATGTTGCTTGTGAAAGTTGAATTGAGAGAAACAAGGAAAGAAGAGGGGCCTTCTCCGGGGAGACGAGACTCATCCTTCTACAAGGCGCACTCGAGCCGTTCACGACACTTTCTCGACGATAGAATGTGCGAGGCTTTGGCGACACATTCCGACACAGTCCGACACAAAACCGATAGTAAAAGACCTGAAACCGCGACACAATATCCGATAGTGACAGAACCGAGGGAGAGTGCCCCAACTATCTCAGTCAGAGTGTTGGTGACGCTTCGCATCAGACACACACAAAACCCAACAACATATCCATCGCACCGTCCGCCCTTCAAAAGCGACGGCCCACGTACGACGACGAGCTCCACTCTTCTAGCCACGCACACGTCCTCCGCTGGGTCTTCAACTACACTACTGCATGCGCAAGATGGACGCGTCCCGGCCCTTACTCGAGAAAGAGCGTGACGGCTACGAGGAGAACGGGTCGAGCAAGACGCACCACGCGGCGGCGGCAACAACGGGCTACGACTGCCTCACGCGGCTCTTCCCGACGTCCTCCATCACGAGTGACAGCAGCGGACGCGACAGCTTCGGTAGCGGCGTTGGGGGCTACGTGAGTCCCACGAAGAGTAATGGCAACGGCAATAGCAACAATGGCTACCAGCACCTGAGCAACCAGGGGCAGTCGGTGTACGCGATGGACGAGAAGGCGACACGTCGCGGCAACAACGGTGGTCTTTGCGCAGACTGCTCAGAATGGTACTGCTGGAAGTGGATTTTCCCAGATCGCATCATGGACTACGATGACTTTGCGACCTCCGCGCAGGTGTGTGTTCTTTGTGTGAGGAGAGTGGCATTTGCTATGGCTCTGGTTGCTGATTATTTGTCTGTGTGTGTGTGTGTGGTGTGACGACTGCACAGATGGGAGAGATCTACCACATTCGACAGAAGGCGCGCGAGTTCTTCGACCCCGCGATGCCAGGTGCGTGCTCCTAAGCTAAGCTGATGTCTCTAATGTCTATGCGTGAACTCCTGGTGTCTGTAGGCCTGACTAACGAATGAGTGTTTTTCTCTGGCACAGAGGACGAGGAGATGCTGCATCACCTGTGGAATGGTCTCTTCCCCATGCTCCCGTATGAAGGTCGCGTGAACCCGCGTTGGCGAGACATCGGATTTCAGGTATGGGCTGACCGCTGGATGTGTGTGTGCTTCACGCGATACCGTGCGATGTGCTCACGTCTTGCATCGATATTCCTGCATAACAGAACGACGACCCTGCGTCCGACCTGCGCGCGTCCGGGCGGCTAGCACTTCAAATGCTGCTGCACTTCTCGGACCTTCACAACGACGAGTTCAAAGTAAGTCTCATAAAACGTGTATGCTGGTGTTTACGACGGCCATGAGGATTCTCACACTGTGACTCTCTTTTGTGATGAACATCAGCGCATGATTCGTGAGAACCGCTTTCCCGTGTGCCTCTGTGCGCTCAACATGATCGAGATCCTGCTCGTGCATCTCAACCTGAAGGACCCGCTGCCGCTCGTGTGTCCATGCTGCGGCACCGACAACGCAGAGCTCGAGACATCGCAGCCAAGCCGCCCTCGCCCCGAACTCACAGGCTTCATCGCCATCCTGAGTGACGCCTCGGGCGCCGCAGCCTCGAACCAGCACTCGTTCGCAGAGTGGCCCATTGAGATGGCGTTCGCGCAGCTGTTTATGCATTCGATGATTGTGCTCGACGCGGTGTGGAAGCACAAGCTGCATCGTGATCCGACGACGAACCTCATGCATTTCCGCGAAGCGCTCTTCGACACGCGCGTGCGCCTCGTGGCATTCCTCGCGCGCCGCAACTCACCGCTCACGCTGCTGGAGCTACAGGCGTGGAGCTACAAGCAGAAGACCAAACTGAAGGCCAATACCAAGACTGTCTAGGAGAGCTAGGACAAACTGCATCCAAGAACCAAGCGAGGTCAACAACGACAAAGTGAACATAGTGTATATGTAAATTGCAAATTCCAAACCACAACAAAAGCTCTCCCTACACTTCGAGCCTAGAGCACATTCCAGTCGACCGGGTCCTTCCCGTGCAAGACCAGGTACGCATTCGCCTTGGAGAAGCACTTGGAGCCAATGAAGGGCGCGTTCGTCTTCGTGGCGCCGAGCGGCGATGGGTGCGAGGACTTGACCACGAGGTGGTTCTTCGTGTTGATGATCGCGCCTTTCTCCTGCGCGGGCTTGCCCCAGAGTAGGAACACGACGTTGCTCGCGTTTGTGTTGATGCGCTGGATGATCGCGTCTGTGAGGTTCTCCCAGCCCTGCTTCTTGTGCGAGTTGGGTTCACCCTTGCGCACCGTGAGCACGGTGTTGAGCAGCAGCACACCCTGCTGGCTCCATGCGGAGAGACAGCCGTGGTTGGGCTTGCTGATCTTCACGTCGTTCATCGCCTCCTTGTAGATATTCTTGAGGCTCGGCGGCGGCGGAACGCCATGGCGCACGGAGAAACTGAGGCCGTGCGCCTGGTTTGGGCCGTGGTACGGGTCTTGCCCCAGGATCACGACCTTGAGGCTCGAGAAGCTGCAATCACGCAGCGACGAGAAGACGTCCTGCGGCGGAGGGTAGATGGTCTTCTTGCTGTAGGTGCATGCAAAGAATGATTTAGAGCCGCGCTAAGAGCAGGTCATGCAGTGAAACGAGGCTCAAATGTAGCGCACCTGCTCTCTTCGCGCGCGAGGAACTTGGTGAGTGACGTGAAGTACGCGCGCGAGAACTCCTTCTCGAGCTGCTCGTACCACGACGCATCCATGAGCACCTTGGCATTGCGCTGCAGATTGCCAAAGGTGTGCGTGATCGGCTGGTCGTCATCAGCATCGACAGCGGTGGTGGTGGTGACCACATCTGTAGCGCTGGCAGTGACTTTCGTGTTCGCCTGCTTGCCGTCCTTGGTGTCTCTACTCGCGGCGACCGTCTCCGCGACCTCTGCTGTGGCATCTTCGACCTGTTCAGAGTCCACTGCTACTGTTGCTGATGCATCGGCGACTGTGGCTGTAGACTCGGCCACTTTCTGCCTCTTCGTGGCGGGGCCGCCGCTAAAGAACGAGCGGATGTCGCGCGTGCCTGCCATTGTTGTCGCTCGCTTGCCTGTTACTTGGGTTGCTTTTCTTCTGGTAAAAGCGAACAGCTTGCTGGCGCCAAGAAGCAGGGCGTTCTGTTGCTGAAGTACAAATATCCTGTTGAAGTACAAATGACCTTTTATAACATGTGCTGCAGCATTTTGGTCAAAAGTGTTGCAGTCCTTCTTGAATATGTTGCGTGGTCCACATTTCCAGTGGAGAACGCGGCTCTGGTCGTGTTTGCTGTTTGAGCAGAACGCCTGTGAAACTTTATTCCCGGAGCTTGAATTTCCGCTTCTTTTTCCAGAATTTAGATATCTCAGATTCTCGTTTTGGGTTTTGGTGTCCTCGTGCCTGGATGTGTCCTGCTCTGCTCGGACGAGGCGAGTACGAATATGGAGGAGGGGTGAGTCTGACGTCGTGGCGAATGTGGAGCTGCACCCACCCACCACAAACTGAATCCTACCAGAGAACCATCAGCTTCCCACTCCGATCGCTGTGTTGGGCCGTTGAAAGCGACCAAGGCTGTAAGGACGAATACTGTCTTCACCCGCACGACAGAGAGGAGAAGAGTCCGCTGGACGACCTACTCGAGATAATGGGACGCACCAAACATACGCTGGACATCTGCATGCACCTGGTGACTCACGATCATGTACGTACTGGCATGATCTGATCTCTGGTGTGTGTGCGAGCTTCATGTGCAGCTTTCTCGTCGGGCGATGCGCAAGAAGTTCTTCATCGTAGACGGCGAAACGATGGTCACGGGTGCGTATATGTTCTTGTGTTGGATCTGCTCAGTGTAGTCTTGTTTGTAATTGTGCGCTTGTTGTCTTGCGCAGGGTCACTCAACTGGAGTGACAAAGGGTGCGCAGGAAATGAGGAGGAGGTTTACGTGTTCGAAGGCACCGAGACTCGGTTCGTGCGCGACGGCCGACGACGATTTGAGGGGGCTTGGCGAGAGTCTAACGCGATGCCAGAGCTGATCCCGGGCTAGCCTGTGGATAACCAGCGTACACCATCGCGGATTCATCCCCCAGTGCCTGCCCTGCCTCCATTCGCGCGAGCGCGTGCTGCTGCCGCCTCTCTCATGCAGGTTCATCTCAACTCGCGCGCAGTTGCAGCAGCTCACGTGCAGGCTGTTGCCCACACACAAGGATGAACAACGGACGGACCTTCATCAAGACCTTCAAGATCAAAAGGCCACACAAACATCAGGTTCGCGAACGGGTGCCCGAGTAGCCTTTGATTGGAACTTGGAACAGGGCTTCCGACGCATCGTGGAGAAAGGTGTTAGCCATTTCTATTAGTGGCCCCTGAGCCAAATCCTGCGATGTAGAGTGATGATCTCCTTTTATAAAGCACTCACTCTGCTCTTTGCATTGCGAGCGCACGCTCGGGTTGCACGGAAGGAAGGAGGCAAGCAAGCAAGCGGGCTGCGGCTCATGGCGACGGCGGCCACCACCGTGTACTGGCCGCGTAACGGCATCGCATGCCATCACCGGCAGCAACAGAATGAGACGACGCAGTACATGTTGCTGGGCTTCCGCGTCGACGCGCGCATGATCTGCGTCGTGGAGCTCGTGCCAGGTGCGTTGCGTTATGCGTTTGCTTGTGTCGATGCGTTGCTTTACTCGTTATGTGCTCCACGTAGAAGCTAACGACTGGCTGTGTGTCTGTGTCTGTGTGTCTGTGCGATGTGTATTAGGTGGTGAAGGGGATGACGTAAAGGACCATGCAAAGAGCACTGGCGCGGAGGTGATTGGCGTTGCTGAGGTCGTGTCAGCAGAGCAGCACGAAGCGCTGTTGCGGCAGAAGAAGCCCGCGGAGGATGCCATAAAGAAAAAGAAAAAGAGCGTGCAGCTACGTGTGCATTTGGTCGTCCACAGCAGTACGCGGCAAGGGCGATTAGCGAAACTCATGACAAGCCTCACTAGGACGACGACGAAGTCGCCCACGCCAACTGTTGTGTTCATGGAGACTGGCGGTGGCGGTGCCGCGAATAATACTGAAGATGAGAGGAGCAAGAGTGACGCCGACCAACGGAGCACCATCCGGCACTGTAACTTGGTGTTCTACGACCCACAACTCGCCGCGAAGGGCTGTCTGGCGCGCTGCGCACGTGCGCTTCCCAAGAACTCGGCTTTCCACGCGCCACTGATGCAGGTTCGTTGCTTATGTTTCATTCATCACCGTGCGATCGATCGTAGCTCTTGAACTGAGTGACTTCGTTTGATGGTGTGTTTTCGTATAGATCGACAGCATCTTTGCAAAGCGCCTCGAGCGCGAGAGCTCAAGAGTCCAAGCGTCATCTGCACTAGGTATCACCTTTGCTTCACTCGCTTCCTTGACGCGCTTGTTCATATACTGCCATTGCTTCTTGCTGATCAACTTATTGTTGTTAACTACTTGTGTTTCTGGGATGTCTGTCTCGCAATAATTTCTAGGCTTTCGTGGACTCGCTGAGACTGTGAGCTTCTATCTGATCTTCGTGCCTTCGACGTTCCTGCTGCGCGTGGCGGCGACCATCAATGCCGCCGTCACTGCCCAGGTGCCAGCGAATGTGCCGGTCATCGGCGGCAAATGCGCCAAGGTACGACACAACGGATTGTTCGTTCACTACATTTTTGACTGCGTTGTGAGTGCTAATGTCGAACTAATGCTTCATACAGGATCGCTCGCGCTTCCTCGAGGTGCTGAGCTACCACGTGCACTCGCTGGCGCGCGTCCCAGGAGTTGTGCGTAGCCACCACTTGGCTTCCAAGGATCGCCGAGCCACAGACGCTGAAGGTATGAGATAGATTTTCTACTGCCAGAGTGCAATCACTATTGCTGTACATGTCTAAATGTTGTCCGTAATGTCTTTCTTCACAGTGGCTGAAGCGATCGAGGCGTGGAACTACGGCTGGTACGCGGCGATGGACGCGGCGGTCGGTCGTCTCTTGGTAGGTTTCGTCTTCCAGATCCTCCTCACCCAGCTCGAGGCTCGAGAACTGTACGTGCTCTGCTTGGCTCATGCTGAACGTGTTGGTTTCGATAGCGCTAATCTCAGTTTGTGTGTGTGATAGGTCCCCAGCCGCGTTCCTGGAGATCCTCCGCGCGAATGTCGTGTGGCTCATGGGTGCACCTGCAGGGTTCAAAGTGAGCGACACGCCTCGTTTCTTTACAAGACATGTCTCCATCTCGTGTTATGCTAACAAGCATTGCTTTTATCAATCTTGAACCTATCAGCTCAACGCGCCGCTCGCTTCAATCCTCGGGAACGGGATCTTGCTCTGGTTTGATCTGTGGGAGTACGCGCTCTCGCTGCTTATCGGCAGCGACACCCCGTGGAGCCAGTTTCTCCTACAGAGCTCTTGGGCAGCTAGCATTTCTACCGTTGTCTGGCGCAACATGGGCGCGACGCTGCAGCTGGCGCTGTTGGCAGACGCGCTCTCATTCTTCACATGGAACTCGTACTGGGTCTACCAGTACTTCACGAAGCTCAACATGCTGCAGTTCGGACTGCTCTCGTCGCTCTGGAAACTCTTTCTCGGCAAGAAGAACAATGTGCTGCGCAAGCGCGTCGACTCGTGCGAGTACGACGTCAGCCAGGTGTGTGTCTTCAACTTCTCACTACTCGATTGATTGCCTTGTATCTAGTTTTCAAGCACTGACTCGCTAACCTGTTGGCTATTTTGTATGGGCAGCTCTTACTAGGGACGTTGCTGTTCACCATCTTGTTCTTCATCGTGACGACCAATATGGTGTTCTTCGTGTACTTTGGGCTCGTGCGCCTCGGCATCTTCATTGTGCAGGCCGCGCTCTGGGGTCCCGTCGTGTGTCTGCGCACACTGCCCGTCGCGTCAGTGCTCTACCGCAGATGGAACCCCACGTTCTTTGTCGCCGGGGTGCGCCTCGAGACCCGAAATGAGCTGACTGCACCAACAATGACGCTCGAGATCCACGACGTCAGTGTTGGCAAGAAGCGACCGAGCGACGAGCAAACCCAGCAGCGAATCAGTGAGGCCACGACTCGTGGTGGCGTTCACGACAATGAAGACAGAGACAGTAGCCTGCGAAACGCGTACTTCCAAGTGGTGCCGATCGCGTCAGGCGTCTCGTCACTCTTTTCAAGGTGAGACTTTGTTATTTGGAACCTCGTGTCCCTGGGCTATACTATGGTCTCACTATGTTACTGTGTTTTGATACTCGGTTTAGGTGGCGCGCGTACAGCAAGGCGTTATCGGCGCATTACGCGCTGGGTGCGCTCGTGCGCTCGTGGTTCTTCGGAAGCCACATCTCATCGATCCCACTTACGCTCCTGTTTGACGAAAATCCGGTGTCCAAAGATAGCGATTCCGCATCGGAGAGAGTTGAGACTTCCGTTGCATCTGCCAGTCCAGCAGTCTCTCGTCTGACAAAGAAGAACCTCTAGACTTCGACTGGAGCCGATGACGATTCACTTTAACAAGGTGTGTGCAACCGAATGAATCGATCGACCCTGAAGTGTAGAAGGAGCTTCGAAGCGTCATTCACTCGTAGCATCACAGCTCAGTAGCATCTGACGCTTTCGATTGAGCCTTTTCGATTTGTATCTTCGTGGGAACGCTTCAAGGGGTTAAAATGAGCTGGTCGTTCGTTCGTTCGGTGATTATGGCCTGGGACGATCCGACGCCAGCGCCGCCAACTGGGAGGCGTGCTTCCGCTCGCTCAAGGTCCGCCTGGCTCTCGCAGAGAAAAACTCACTCGGCAAAACAGCACGCGCAGCTCGCCAAGGCGATTATTATACCCAAGGTTCTCTACGTCGTCCGACACAGCTGGCCGCCGCAGTAGACGATCGAGGCAGAGTGAGCCTTGCAGCATAGCTCATGCCCGGATATTATAGGTCGGCAACGTACCAAAATATACCTCACTTTCACCATCATCATCATCGATGATTATGGCCAGGTGTCACTTTCGACTAATGGCGCAACATGGTACAACAGTGACAAGTTTTGTCACGACAGTTAGCTATCTTTTCTATTTTACCTCACCAAATGGACTGCATATAACCTCTTTATCGTTATCAGAGGAGTAGTAAACTTTCCCAAGCTGTTTCGCTTTCAAGAGAGCGGCTCGCCCATTGCTTTGTTGCTGTCCTAATGTGGATCTGCCTGTCGCATGCCTTAGCCTTGTGCGAGTTTCAGTTTCGCAAATGCAGCTCGAAGCTGATCTTCTCACATCGAAGCCTGAATTAAATAAAAATAGAATCTGCCACACCGCCCCGAATAGCCATTTACGATACCTGAAGCTTCCATTTTCGTTACGAGAGGCGTTTCCGGTCGGCGCTTGTTCAGAGCGCTGAGTGCACTCCCAATGCTGAGTCTCCGATGCTATTTTTAGACCTCGCTGCTTTTTAGTCGCTTGAAACGGACGCTTGAACAATGAGTGAGTCCAATCGTTTTCGAAAGGGTTTGACTTGGAACGGATCTTCTGGTTTGATGACTGCGATCGTCTTTGAGAGGGTTTCGCACTTGAACGGATCTCGACGTGGTGTTGTTGTCGGCCTTTGTGAGGAGGGAAAGGCCATCAGTCCATAAAAAATTCACTATGGAATCTCAAAGGCTTTGTAGAAGAGGGGTAGGGCACTTTACTTATATTAAAAATGGGAGGTCGTGCGCGTTTGTACAGTACAAAACCTGTAAAGTTACATGGATGGTTGCGGAATGGCACTTTCCTCCTATTTCAGCGAATCGTACAGCTTTCATAAATATTTTGTTCAATCACACACATCCTTTATGACGTAAGATTGCATACCCCTTCACATTTGATTGGTTCAGCTTAACCGCTCGGCGTCAACGTGGGCAATGATGTCACGACCAGCGCCTCGTGCTCTTCACCCATCCGCTCCCTCCGTCTATACAAAGATCCATACTAAAGCCTACCACCCAAGCCAAAAAGCGGCGACAGCCGGCTGGCAGCAGGTGCCACGCCACGCGCGCGCGCTCATTCCCTCCTCATTCCCAAAGAAGCGCGAGGAGCTCCGGAGCTGCCTGTCGCCACCAGCAAACGGCTCTCTCTCATTCGATCTTCTGACGACCAGCTACAAGTGCATACAATGACCGCTATCGTCCAGGAGCCACCAGCGGGTCTGACGCAGCGCAAAACTCCCGTGGCGCAGCCGCCAGCGCCTTCGGTGTCCACCATCGCCGAGGAAGACACGGACCTGCTCGAGGAGAAGGACCCAGTGCCGTCGTTCAAGTGGTCTGAGGTGGTTTGGTACAATGTGTTCGTGTTGTCGCTGTGGCACTTTGGCGCGGCCTACGCGCTCGTGCGCGTGATGCCGTACGCATCCTGGTCGGAGCTCGCCGTACAGTGGATCGTCTTCTGGTGGTTCTCCGGACTGGGCATCACCGCGGGCGCGCACCGACTGTGGGCGCACCGGTCGTACAAGGCCACGCCCCCTCTGCGTGCGTTCCTCATGCTCTGCAACTCGATGGCGTTCCAGGGCAGCATCTTCGAGTGGTCGCGCGACCACCGCGTGCACCACAAGGGCTCGGACACGACCGCGGACCCGCACAACTCAGGCCGCGGCTTCTTCTTCGCGCACATGGGCTGGGTCATGGTGCGCAAGCACCCGAACGTGACCGCGGCCGGCAAGAAGCTCAACTTCGCCGACCTGCTCGAGGACCCACTCGTGCGCTTCCAGAAGAACTACTACATTTCGACCGTGTTGCTCATGTGCTACGGCTTCCCTACACTCGTGGGCTACCTCATGGGCAACGCCTGGACGGGCTTCATCATCGGTGGCGTCTTCCGTCACGTCTGGGTCCTGCACATGACGTGGTGCGTCAACAGCGTCGCGCACTTCTTCGGTTACAAGCCGTACGACCGCAACATCCGTGCCGTCGAGAACATCTTCGTGAGCATCGGCGCCATCGGCGAGGGCTACCACAACTACCACCACAAGTACCCGGCGGACTACGCCACGAGCGAGTGGGGCATCACGTCGGGCCACTGGAACCCGACCAAGCTCTTCATCGACATGTGCGCGGCCGTGGGGCTTGCCTCAGACCTCAAGCGCAGCCGCACGGCCGCGGCCACGCGCGAGCGCCTGGCCATCAAGGTTCACGAGGAGATGCTCAAGCAGGGTGTGGCGCAGCAGTTCTCGTTCTTCGACAAGATCGTCGGCCGCCTCTTCTTCGGCCGCTCCGAGGAGCAGCTCTTCTAAGCAGGAGGGAGTTCCATATACAGGAAGAAGAAATGTGGACGGACGTGTACAACAAGGTGGTGTGTGTATGTGAAGAGAATGAGAGAGACTGGTGGAGAGAGTAAAAGGGCTTGTGGGGGGTTCGTAAGAGAGATTCTCATGAACCTAGAGCTCGGCTATAAAACAACAAGAAAACATTTACCAAAGCGACACATCCCATTGGTCTTCGTGAGCTGGGCGTGATGGTGAAATTCCTAGAGCTCCTCATGCAAAGAGAGAGAGAGAGAGCTATTGGTGTCGCAAAGCGTGATCGTTGGACTCTTATGATCACTTTTTTTGCCTGAAGAGAGCGCAGCGAGCGTGTGACACACTTGCGCGTCAACTTCACGACTCGACCACACGCACAAAAGATACCTGAAGCCAACCAAGCGCATGCAACCAATCATGTGTCGACAACAGATGCCAAGGTGGACAGGTCTTTGCAATTGTGAACCCACATGCATGCAACAGCAGCAGCTATCTGAGGTCGTCCTCGACTGCGAGACTGCTGGGGTGAGCTCCTCGCGGACAAAGATCCAAGTACTAGGCTCGGATAGTATAATAGCCGAATGAATCTCCCACAGTTCCACTTATTGCTGCTCGCTCGCTGCCTTCAGATGGACGACACCTTCTCTCGAGTTGCTGTCATCGCATCCGTCGCAAGTCCCATCTACAGCTTCTCACGGAGCACCTGCTGCGATGAATGGCACTACTTTGCCTTGACACAGCCGATGGTGAGAGAGACACCAGCAGCGCGTTGGATGGGATTTGGTCGAAAGCTGCACCGCGAAGACTTGCGGGTTTCGGTCTTATAGAACAGAGCGATGAAGGAGCCCTTGAGGTTGAGCTTGTCGGAGACCACCGACAGGCGTGACGGCAACGTCTATTGATCGCGACGAGGGTGCAAGATGATACCGATACGCTGCGAAGCTCACTCATGGTGGTTGGCTCAGTGCACCCACCCGACACGTGTACGATCTTCTGAGGCTTCGTTCTAAAGCATACACGTACAGATATCCGCATGCGTTGACTAGATCGGGTCATGCCATGAGGCAACCTCCGTTGTCTGGACCGCCACAACTTGGCTCGTTAGGTACCATGGAGATCAGCGCCTGCATCGTTCGTGGTCTCAAGTTAAGACTCTCAACAAAGATCGGCGGCGGCGGCAAGAGCTCTGGAGGTGTCGACGACCACAAGAACTCTCCGTCCCACTATAGCACTGTGGAAGACATAATACTTCTTGTCATCAAAAATAACTATCAAACTCACTTTATTTATTTCAAGAGTAGATTAGATGATAGGCATATTAGGCATAAATTATCTTTCTTTCCCCTCTTCCAATCTCTGTCCAGTTCTACATTTCTAGTCTTGATTTACGTTGAGACAGAGTTTGCGCATTAGCGACTGACTGAGTTTGTTCACGATCCTCGCTGGAAAACATCCCAAGCAGACATTCCGCATTCTGCCAGCAGCAACAGCAACAAGACAGAGCAAGCAAGAATGGTGTTCATCATGCGCAAACTCGCTCAGGCGACGCTGGCCAAGCCTTCCAGCATTGTGCTCGCACGCCGCGGCTTCGCGTCATCCTCCACCGACAGCGCGCTCGCGTCGCTGCGCAACCAGAGCTTCCTCTCGACCGCCCAGCTCTCGTGAGTTTGCTGTGTGCTTGCATTAACAATGGATCGAGTGGCGTCACTCACTTATCCGTATGCTTTATGAGCTGTTCATGCACTAACGATTGCGTATATTGTGGACTGGTGCTACTGTCGACAGTAAGAATGAGTTTGAAGCGCTCGTGGCCAAGGCGCAGGAGTACAAGGCGCTGTATTCAGACCCGGCGACGAAGGCCACGACGCCAAAGGTACACTTGGCACTGCATTGCTGGGCTCGTATGGCTTGACGGCTTGTATGTGCGTGCAGTACGTCTAATTATGAATCATCCTCGTACTATAGCCACTTGCGGGCGAGATCTGCTCGATGATCTTCCAGAAGCGAAGCACGCGCACGCGGTAGGTCTTTTGAAGACAAAAATTTCTGTTGAATCATGCACCTATGGATGCTAACTGCATGGAATGTTTGCTATTGTCATGGATGCACAGCATTTCGAGCGAAGTAGGCATGCACCTGCTTGGTGGCAAGGCACTCTTCCTCTCGTCGGACGACATTCAGCTCGGCACGAACGAGACGATGAAGGTCCAGATAGAGAAAGAAGCTTCTGGTGGCACACTTCACACTCTGAATTGGCGCTGATATCGTTTTGCCATGCAATTAGGACACCGCTCTTGTGCTCTCGCGCTTCAACAGCATCATTCTGGCGCGCGTGTTCGGCCACAAGGACGTCGAGGAGCTCGCTGAGCTCGCCACTGTCCCAGGTATGGCCGCCGCAGGTACTTCTTCCGATTTTTTACCAGTACTAAGATGTTTGTATGGTGTGCCATTAGTGATCAACGCGCTCTCGGAGAAGTACCACCCATTGCAGGCGCTGGCTGACTACATGACCATCAAGGAACACTTTGGGAAGCTCAAGGGACTGACCATCGCGTGGGTCGGCGACGGCAACAACGTCCTGCACGACTACATGATCGCTGCCGCTAAAGTTGGTACGTGGCTTAACACGACGTGGCACTGCTAATCAGAGAATCCAAGTGAGTGGATAGCTGAGTACCTTTGTTGTATGTGCTCATGTAGGCGCGAACATTCAGATCGCTACCCCAGCGGGCTACGAACCAGACGCCGACGTCATTGAAGAGACCAAGCGTCTCGGTAAAGAGTCTGGCACCAAGGTGCTGCTGACCAACGACCCGATCGAAGCCGTGTCAAACGCGAACGTCATCGCCACGGACACTTGGATCAGCATGGGCCAGGAGGAGGAGGCCAAGATCCGCAAGGCGCACTTTGCCGGCTATCAGGTCACGAAGAAGATGCTGATGAACGCGGCCAGCGACCACGTCTTCCTTCACTGCCTCCCCCGCCACGAGGAGGAGGTCGACGACGAGGTGCGTTGTTGATTACCGACAATGTCTTTACGAACCGTTTGCTCTTCCACACTTTGAAGTACTAACCTGATCTTAATTTTTGATATTCTATCTAGGTGTTCTACTCGGACAAATCACTCGTTTTCGACGAGGCCGAGAACCGCCTGTGGACCGTGATGGCGGTGTACGCGGCGCTCTTGGGCAAGTTTTAAGAAAATCGCGTAACAACAGTAGTCTTTCATCGTCTTGTGTGTGGGCGCAAGCAATTCATTCCTTCTCCACACGTTTCTAGTCCCGTGGTCCTCCGTGGTGTGCGGGTGTTTATTGCCCCTTCAAACTCGATTGATACGTGGTGGTTTTGAATTCATGTGAAAGGTCGTCGCGTGGCGTCGCTTCGCCCAGTCACTGACGAAGCACTGCTGCTGAGGTTTTGCATCGCCTTGTGCCAGCAGAAGCAAAGACTCGTCCAGGGATCCAGTAGCAACAGCAGAGGCTGGTGATTGAGGCAAAGAAAGAGACCTGCGAGCTTGCTGGCTGAGAGCCCCGCCTTTGGCAAGATGGGCGACGAAGCAGGAGGCACCGCGGGGGCCGCTAAGAAGGAGATCAACGTATTCAAGTACATCGAGCAGCGCGTGGCGACGACGTTCCCGGCGCTTGTGGGTCCAAAGTTCACGGCCAAGTACGCCACAGAACAGAATGAGTACGTTCAAAACCGTTTTTATCACCTTACTCTCACACAAGTTCAATTATCTTGAATGCTAACCTCACATGTGTCTTGTGAATAGAAACTGCATCAAGGAGTTCCTCGAGTCCGAGGACATCCCGACGCTCATCTTCTCGGGGGACAACGTCATTGCGGCGATCAAGATGCCACCATCGCTCGCCCGTGGGAAGACGATCTGCTTCACCAAGTTCCACAAGACCACGATCACGTCCAAGAACATCCTCACCGACATGTTTGTTAACGAGATGACGAACAGCAGCGTTGAGTACCTCGAGAAGCTTATCTCGGAGATCTATCTGCCGTTGTTCTCAAATCCAGCGAACCAGGAAGGTTGGGGCGAAGTAGCTTCAAAGGAGGTCGTCGACAAATTCCACTCGTACATGGCGTCCGTGTCGATCATCAGTGGCGCCACGAAAGGTGAGACGTGTCTCCCCTTACCACCCGTTGACGGGAACGCGACGAACCTGAGCAACAAGATCTCGCTACTCGAAGGGTCGATCGTAATCTGGACCAAGCAGATCAAGAACGTGCTCAAGCAGGATCCCGAGGACCTCCTGAAGCAGGGGTTACATCCGACCCCGGACGCTGAGATCGAATTCTGGAAGCTCAAGGCTGCGAACCTCAACTCGATCTTTGAACAGCTCCAGTCGAAGAAAGTGCGCAAGATCCTGACGGCGCTCGACCGCTCGAAAAGTACGTACTGCACAACGTTCGCTCGCCTGTGTAAAGAGGTATTCACTGCGCGCATTGAGGCGAACGACAACATGAAGTACCTGCGTACTTTGGAAGAGTGGTTCGCTCGCCTAAACAACGACGAAGACTTCCCCAGTTTGACTGAGCTCTTTAAGCCCATGCTGCATATCATTTTGCTCATCTGGAAGAACTCCAAGCACTACAACACACCGGCGCGCCTCGTTGTGCTCATGCGTGAGATTTGCAACTCGCTCATCAACCAGGCGCGCAAGTACTTGAGCGGTGAGCTGATCTTCCAGCTCATTGATCAGGATGAAGCGGGGATTGCGGTCGAGCAGCTCAAGACTACGCTCCAGGTGTGCAGCGCCTTCAAGAGCACGTACTTTGACTACAAGGCGACTGCAAATGCCGAGTGCCCATCGAATCCATGGCGCATCCAGGGCAACGCGCTCTTTGTGAGGCTGGACTCGTTTCTGGAGCGCTGCCACGACATCCTCGACCTCACGCAGACGATCGTGCAGTTCTGCAAGCTGTCCAAGATTGAAGTCGGTGGCACGAAAGGCAAGACGCTCACGCTGAGCGTCCAGCAGATCCACACGGACTTCACGGAGGCTGTAAACACGTTCAAACGCGTCTCGAACGACATCATGGACGTTGGCGCCTCGAAATTTGACGACAATTTTTATGATTTCCGATGCAAAATCAAGGAGTTGGAGCGGCGGCTGGGGTCCGTGCTCACGCAGGGCTTTGACGACTGCTCGACGATCTTTGGGCGCTTCAAGTTGCTGGACTCCTTTGAAGGACTGCTGAATCGCCCGATCATCCAGGACGAGCTCGAGAAAAAGCACGTGGCACTTGTTCAGAGTTACGGACAAGATCTCAAGCTGGTGCAGGAGCTCTTCTTGCACTGCCGAGACGCCCCACCGATCAGTTGGAACCTGCCACCAGTCGCTGGAGCACTGACGTGGTGCCGAGGTCTCGTCGAGCGCATCGAGCACCCGATGAAGAAGCTCAAGGAGCTCAACCAGAACGTGATGGAGCGCGAAGAGGCCAAGGAGGTCTACAAGGTCTACGGCACGATCATCGCCTCGTTGCAGGAGTATGAGAACCAAAAGGTCGAAGAATGGAGTCGTGACGTTGAGGCTTCGTCGCAGGCCAAGCTCAAGTATCCACTGCTGGTGCGCCACCCGCAAACGCGCTGCTTACGTGTGAACTTTGACCCGTCGCTCGAAAAATTGCTTCGTGAGATCAAGTACCTGAGGCTGCTGAACATCGAAGTCCCGCAGTCTGCGCTGCAGATCTCGTCGAAGGAGGAGACCTTCCGCAAGTACCGTGGCGAGTTCATGTACATCGTGGAGCCGTACAACGCGATGATCGAAGGGCTTCATCCACTCGAAGAGCCTTTGGTGCGTCGCCACATCAACAACATCGATGCATGTGTGGGCCGTGGCATCGAAGAGCTCAACTGGAAGAGCAACGGTATCGATACGTTCATCGAGGAGTGCCGCAAGGCTGTTGAAGGTGCCCATGAGATCGTGACGAACCTCAAGGAAAACCTCAGCACGATTCAAGATACGCTCGGAGCCTGGAACATGCCGCTGCTGGAGCGCCAGGCGAAACCCGTGGCAGTCAGCGAGCACGAGCGACTACACAAGAGCTACATCGTGCAGCGCACGCTCAAGATCCGTGAGGGCGCCGCGGAGATCCATCGTCGCCTCAAGCAATCGAACACGGGCATCGTGGGCGTCAACACGGCACAATGGAAGGCGTATGTGGACTACGTGAACAACATCGTGGTGAACGGTGTGGCGCGCGTGATCTGCTCATCGCTCGAGTTTCTCGCCAAGCAACTCGACCCGAATGGCGGCAACGTGGGTACTATCCCCATCGCCGCTGGCACTGAAGGTACCAGTGGCGGTGGCAAAGTGCTGGCGACTAAGGGTGATAGACTGCCCATGCTCGAGATCAAACTAGACCTGATCGCGAACCGCGTGCAGTTCAACCCGAGTATCGGTGAGAACAACGGCAAAGGGTTGAGAGACACAATTCAGATGTGGATCAACTCTTTTTTCAATGTCGCAACAGCCGTGAAGCGCCTGGACTCAGATGGTGGGGGCACGTACCTGAAGGAGATGCACTCGGACATGAACATCTGCATGAACCTGGCGACGATCAGTGAGTATCTCCAGGAGAACGAGGACATGCTCGCCAAGTTCAAGAAGAAGTACGACAGCTTTGCATACTTGTGGGAGTCGGATATGACCGCGAGTTTCCAGGAGTTCCTGCTCACGGCCAAGTACACGAGCGCGAATGGCACGGAGATGCTCAACCTCGAAGGCTTCAACGTCGAGATCACAAAGTATGAGCAGGTGGCGACTGAGATCGAGAACCTCACGACGCCCACGGACGTTGGCTGGCTGCGCGTGAACTCACAGCCGATCAAGACGGCTATGCTCACGTGGGTGAGCAAGTGGATCTACCAGTACACGACGTACCTGCACGAGCACGTCGTGAACAAACTCGAAAGCTTACATGGCTTCATGGACACGGTACTGAAAGGCCTGGAAGAACAGGTCGCGGAGAAGAACAAAGAGGCGCTCATGCGCGTCATGACTCATATCCGCGACGTGCGCAAGCAGATGGACTCGACGAACGAGATCTTTGACCCGCTCCGTGAGGCCGTACACCTGTTAAAGTTGCATGGAATCAACGTCGAAGACACGAAGATCGCCGACCACGCTGTTCAGGACTACTTGGAGGCCGCGCCCATGCAGTGGGAGGGCATTGTAAACAAGACATTCAAGAAGAAAGAGGAGATCATGCCGCTACAGATGGCCGAGGTGGACTCGATCAAGGAAGATCTCGAGTCTTTCTACCTGGAGATGCGCAAGTTCAGGACCGAGTTCCGCACGAACGCACCGTTCAGTTTCCAAGGTACACCCGATGAAGCCTACAAGCAAATGAGCTCGTTCGCCTCGGGTTTGCATGAGAAGATGAAGCAGGCGAAGCAGTTCAACGAGCTCGAAGAGCTCTTTGAGCTCCAGGTTTCAAAGTACCAGGAGACTGTGGAAACCTTGTACGAGCTCCAGCAGCTCAAGAAGTGCTGGGACCTCAAGGACTTGGTGCTCAGCACCTTTGACGACTGGAAGAGCACGCTCTGGACCAAGATCCAGACCGACGCCTTCGAGACGTACACGCGCGCGTTCATGAAGCAGCTCAAGATGGAGGCGGCCGAGCACCAGATCATCAAGACCTGGCAGGTGTACAAGGACTCCGAGCAGCTCGTGAAGAACATGTCGACCGTGCTGCCACTCATCAACGATCTCCACTCGGAGGCGATGCAGGACCGTCACTGGAAAGCGCTGTCCAATATCTGCAAGGTTAAGGTGATCGACCCGAAGGACCCCAAGTTCTGCTTCGCTGACCTGCTCAAGCTCAATTTACATCTGCACGTGGACGACGTGGGCGAAATCGTCGAGACGGCCAACAAAGAACAAAAGATCGAGAAGAAGCTCACGATGATCGAAGAGCTCTGGCGAAGGCTGACTTTGGAGTACGTTCCTCACAAGGACTCGGGCACTTTTGTCGTAAAACCCTCGGAAGAAGTTGTGGAATCGCTTGAGAGCAACCAGTTGGAACTTCAGACCATGGTCGGGATGGGCAAGTTCGTCGACTTTTTCAAAGACCGCGTGTTGAGTTCGCAGAAGACCCTGGGCCACGTTGAAGAAGTCCTGAAGGAGTGGGTCTCAGTCTCCAAGCAGTGGGCTTCACTTGAAAGCATCTTCCTGAGCTCACCAGATATCCGCAACCAACTTCCAGACGATACGCGCACGTTCGAGTCCATTGACTCGAATTTCAAGGATCTCATGAAGAACGCGATTCTAGAACCCAACGTCGTCACGGCCTGTTCTGTGGACAACCGTCTTGAGGCTTTGAAGGAGATGACGACGATGTTGGAGAAATGCCAGAAGTCGCTGAACGAGTACCTGGACAAGAAAAAGAAGATCTTTCCCCGCTTCTACTTCGTCTCGAACGTCGCGCTGCTCGAGATCCTCTCGAATGGCAACAACCCGAAGAAGATCATGCCGTTCCTGGGCGATTGCTACGACTCGCTCTGCAATTTGATCTTTGAGGACGGATCGCCCAACACGGCGCACACGATGATCGCCAAGGACGAAGAGACTGTGCGACTGCCAAAGATCTTTGTCATGGCCGGAGCGGTCGAGTGCTGGCTCAACGACCTCACGGAGGCCATGAGGTACTGTATTCGCAAGGAAATGCACGACTCGATTGAGACGGCAGCGAACTGGGATGTTGAGAAACCCAGACACCAGTGGCTCTTTGACTATCCGGCGCAGGTTGTGCTCAACGCTACGCAGATCTACTGGACCGAGGAGACCGAGATGGCTTTGGAGGAGTTTGAAAACGGACAGGAGGACTCGGTGAAACGGTACCTGGCAGTCTGCAACCAGCGTCTGGATCAACTCATTACCCTCGTGCTGGGCAACCTGAGCAGCCCCGACCGGTGCAAGATTATCGCGTTGATCACACTGGACGTGCACTCGCGCGATGTCGTGAAGAAACTCGTGGACGAGAAGGTTGAGGGTCCGCTAAGCTTCCTGTGGCAGCAGCAGTTGCGGTTCATCTGGCGCCAGGAGAACTACGACGTAGACATCCGAATCACGGACTTCCGTTCCAAGTACTCGTACGAGTGGATCGGCAACACGGGTCGTCTGGTGATCACGCCATTGACGGATCGCTGCTACATCACTCTGACGATGGCGCTTCGACTGTTTCTCGGTGGCGCCCCCGCTGGCCCCGCCGGCACGGGCAAGACCGAGACAACCAAGGATCTCGCGCGCGCCATGGCGCTCTGCTGCTACGTGTTCAACTGCTCGGATCAGATGAACTACCAGACGATGGCCGACATCTTCCGCGGGCTCTGCCAGACGGGCACGTGGGGCTGCTTTGACGAGTTCAACCGCATCAACATCGAAGTGCTGAGCGTTGTGGCGACCCAGGTCAAGTGCGTCCAAGATGCCATCGTGTTGTACTCGGTGCCTACGAACCGCGAGCCAAAGTATCAGAGCTTACCAGCTGGAACCCCGCCCGTTGTCGTGGGGGAATTCGAGTTCATGGGTGCGTCGGACAGGATCACGTTGATCCCAACGTGTGGCTTCTTTATCACGATGAACCCGGGTTACGCTGGCCGCACGGAGCTCCCGGAGAACCTCAAGGTGCTCTTCCGGTCGTGCGCAATGATCCGACCGGATTTGCGTCCGATTTCAGAGAACATGCTCATGTCCGAAGGGTTCCTACAGGCGCGTCCATTGTCCATCAAATTCGTGACTTTGTACCAACTGAGTAGCGAGCTGCTCTCGAAGCAGTTTCACTATGACTGGGGGCTTCGCGCCGTCAAGTCCGTGCTTCGAGTGGCTGGAATCCTGAAAAGAGCCGAGCCGGAGGTTGAAGAAGACAAGGTACTCATGAGAGCCCTTCGAGACTTCAACACACCGAAGATCCCGCACCACGACACGCCAATCTTCTTGCGTTTGATTGCGGACCTGTTTATTGGTGTCGAAGTGGCTCCAAAGGTGAACATTGAGCTGCGCGAGAAGACCGTGACGGTGTGCAAGGCGAGCAACCTGCAGCATGACGACTCATTCATCCTCAAAGTTTGTCAACTACAGGAACTCATTGATGTGCGTCACTCGGTCATGCTGCTCGGGCCTGCGGGTTGTGCGAAGACCACGACGTGGCAGACGCTCGTCAAGTGCTGGAATTTGGGCAAGGAGAAGAAGACCTGCGTCTATGAGACACTGAATCCGAAAGCCGTGACCTCCGACGAGCTTTACGGGTATATGACGCTCTCGAAAGACTGGAAGGATGGCGTGCTGTCGATCATCATGCGCGGAATGTCAAAGAATTACGCCGAGCAGGGCTTCTACGAGTCCCAGAGCTACAAGTGGGTAATCCTGGATGGAGACATTGACGCCGTGTGGATTGAGAGCATGAACACGGTCATGGATGACAACAAGGTGTTGACACTGGTCTCGAACGAGCGGATCCCGCTGAGTAGTGCTATGCGCATGGTGTTTGAGATCAACTCGCTCAAGAACGCCACGCCCGCCACAGTCTCTCGAGCGGGTATCCTCTACATCAACGAGACGGACATTGGCTGGCGCCCATTCATGGAGTCCTGGGTCGCGAAACGTGAGGAAGAGATCGAGCGAACGTACCTGCCCGGACTATTCGACAAGTACGTGGACACGACGTACGACCTCATGCGCAAGGGCTACAAGCAGGTGGCACCCGTGCGACTCATCAACCAGGTCTCGACGGTCTGTTACCTGCTCGAAGGACTCTTGGGCAATGTTCCGGCCGACAAGAAGACCCAGGAAGTGATCGAGTCGATCTTCGTGTACTGCGCCACGTGGGCCTTTGGTGGTCCACTCATCGTGGACAAGAGCATCGACTACCGCAAGAACTTCCACGAGCTCTGGATCGCGACGTTCACGAACATCAAGTACCCGAAGGAAGGTTTGTGCTTCGACTACTTTTACAACCTCGAGAGCAACGAGTTCGAGTCCTGGAACACCAAAGTACCCAAGTACGTGCCATCCTCGATCGGCAATGGGCCCGCCGACACGCCGTTCAACTCGATCGTGATCGCCACGAACGACTCGGTGCGTATTCGATTCTTGGTCGAGACGCTCGTGTGCAGACAGCGACCGGCGATGCTCGTTGGAGGCAGTGGTACGGGCAAGACGACGATCTTGAAGAACTTCCTACGAGACCTCGACGACGACATGCTCTTCTCGATGATCAACATGAACTACTACACGGACTCGTTCAAGCTCCAGCAGCAGCTCGAATCTGTGATCGACAAGCGCTCCGGAAGGATGTTTGGTCCACCGGCGACCAAGAAGCTCATCTACTTCATTGATGACCTGAACCTGCCGTACATCGAGACCTACGGCACGCAGAACGCGCTCACGCTCATGCGGCAGCACATGGACTACAAGACGTTCTTTGACCGTATCGACCTGGGATTCCGCAAGGAAATCGTCGACGTCCAGTACCTCTCAGCGATGAACCCGACGGCGGGGTCGTTCATCATCGACGAGCGCCTGCAAAGGCACTATGCCTTGTTTGCGTGCATGATGCCTGGCCGTGACGACCTCAAGACGATCTACAACTCGATCTTACGGGGCCATTTCCAGAACTCCGGCTTCCCCGCGGCGTGCCTCAATGCCTGCGACGCCTTCGTGACCGTGTCCATTCTTTTACATGAGGACATTGCAAATCGATTCCTGCCCAGTGCCACGAAGTTTGTGTACAACTGGAACATGCGCGAGCTCTCCAATATTTTCCAGGGGTTAACGCGGTCGAAGGGCGATTTCTTCCCCAGTGTGTTCCAATTCGCAAGGCTCTGGGTTCACGAGTCCACGCGTGTGTTCTGCGACCGCCTGATCAACGACGAGGACATTGTAAAGTTCAACGACAGAATTCGCGAGATCACCAAGAAGACCCTACCGGACGTAGACCACGTCGCGTTGTTTAACGACCAACCACCGGCGGCAACGGACGAAGCCGGAGCCAATGTGAACATCTTCACGACCTTCGCAACGCCTGTGGCCGGTGCCGACAGCGCGTACATCGCCGTGGCGTCCATGAAGCACCTGAACAAGGTGCTCGTGGACCAGTTGGATGATTACAACTCCAAGTACTCGATGATGAACCTCGAGCTCTTCGACAACGCCATGGAGCACGTCACGCGCATCTGCCGCATTATCGGCAACCCCGGAGGCAATGCGATGCTCATCGGTGTGGGGGGTAGTGGGAAACAGTCGCTATCACGGTTAGCGTCGCACATCTGCGGCTTTGAGGTGCGCCAGTTGTCCGTCACGTCCAACTTCCGTATTGAGGATCTCAAGGAGAACCTGGCCGAGATGTTCAAAGTGGCGGGCATCCAGGGTTTACCACTCGTGTTTCTGATCACAGACTCGCAGATCGTGAACGAGAGATTCCTAGTGTACATTAACGACATGCTCTCGTCCGGGTGGATTCCGGATCTGTTCCCAAAGGAAGATATTGACAGTCTTCTTGGCGCGCTTCGCTCGGAAGCCAAGGCCAATGGGGTCCCCGATACGACGGACACACTCATGGACTTCTTGCTGCTGAGGATTCGGCTCAACTTCCGCATCATCCTGTGTTTCTCTCCCGTGGGAGCAGTGTTTCGAGTCCGCGCTCGTAGGTTCCCAGGGCTCGTGAACTGTACCGTAATCGACTGGTTCCACCCGTGGCCTCGGGATGCGCTCGTACGCGTAGCCACGAGTTTCCTTGACAAGGTTGAGGACGTGGGCGACTCGAACCTGAAGAAGTCCCTAGCGAACCATATGGCCGACGTGCACATCTCGGTCACGGACATGAGTAAGAAGTACTTTGAGACTCAGCGCCGGTACAACTACGTCACCCCCAAGAGTTTCCTAGAGCTCATCAGCTTCTATGAAATCCTGCTCAAGCAGAAGAAAGAAGACATCCAAAGGCAGATTACACGTCTGGACGACGGGCTCTCGACGCTCAGGAAGACGTCAGCCGACGTGGCTGAGCTCCAGGTTGATCTCAAGCACACAATGATCAAGGTGGCCGAGAAACAGGCCTCAACGGATCAGCTACTGGAACAGATGGGCCGCGAGAAGGCTGGCGCCGAGGTGCAACAGGAGTACGCGAACAAGGAGAAGCAGAAGGCCGAGGCAGCGAGTGCAGCGGCCGCCGAGCTCGCCGCTGAGGCTGAGAAGGAGCTCAGCCAGGCGAAACCGGCCATGGACGCCGCCGCTGCAGCCGTGGATTGTCTTTCGAAGGCTGCGATCACGGAGCTCAAGAGTCTGCCCAAGCCACCGGCGGGCGTCGACAACGTAACCAAAGCGTGCCTGATCCTGGTCGAGAAGGAATACAAGAATCACAAGTGGGACCGCGCGAAGAAGATGATGAACAACGCCGGCGCATTCTTGGACGCGCTCAAAGAGTTCCGCGGCCAGGACATCCCTGAGGCCGACATTGCGCGCATTGAGCCTTTACTCGCGGACCCGGAGTTCACGGCCGAGAAGATGGCGTCCAAGAGTTCGGCCGCGGCCAACATCTGCTCTTGGGTCGTCAACATCTACACGTTCAACCGAATCTACGTGCGCGTGAAGCCGCTCATGGACTCGCTCGAGGCCTCGAAGAAGAAGAAAGAAGAGGCCGAGGAGCAGCTCGCGAGAGCCATGGGCCAGGTCGCCGAGGTCCAGAGACGACTCGAGCAATTGGAGAACACTCTACGCCAGGCGACGGAGGAGAAACTCAAGGTCGAGCAGATGAAAGAGTCCTGTGAGAACCGGTTGCTGCTTGCTGGCAAGCTTGTGAATGGTCTTGCGAGTGAGAACGAACGCTGGGGCATTGAGATCGAACAACTCAAAAACTCGGGCGTGATGGTTGTGGGTAACTCGCTGCTGGCGGCGGCTTTTGTGTCCTACATTGGCGCCTTTGACCAGGTCGTGCGTAAAGAACTGTGGCAGCAGCTCTGGTTCCCAGACCTAGTCGCCAAGGGGATCCCGATCACGGACGGCATTGACCCCATGTCGATGCTGACCACCGAGGGCAAGAACGCCAAGATGATCAGCGAGGGGCTACCCGCAGATCGTATTTCTATTGAGAATGGTGCGATCATCACGAACTGCAAGCGCTGGCCGTTGGTCATTGACCCGCAGCTCCAGGGTATCAAGTGGCTTCGTGAAAAGGAGAAAGATCGAGGACTCATCGTGATGCAGCTCAGTCAGAACCAGTGGCTGCGCAAGATGGAATCCGCGATCGTGAATGGCAATGTAATCATCATTGAAAACATTGACGAGGAGATCGACGCGACGTTGGACCCGGTGCTCAGTCGCGCAGTGTACAAGAAGGGCTCCAACTTGTTCCTCAAGCTCGCCGGTGAAGAAGTCCAGTACGACCCGAATTTCTTCATGTACCTGCAGACGAAGCTCTCGAACCCGCACTACAAGCCCGAGATCGCCGCGCAGTGTACACTAATCAACTTTATCGCGACGGAGAGTGGGCTGGAGGACCAACTCTTGGAGAAGGTCGTCAAGAAGGAGCAACCCGAGCTTGAGCGCCAGAAGCAGGAGCTCGTGCTCGCGTTTCAGAAGTTCAAGATCGACCTCGTGGAGCTTGAAGACCAGCTGCTTGAGCGTTTGGCCAATGCGCCGGACGATATCCTGAGCGACGTGCCGTTGATCGAGAGCCTGGAAGAGACGAAGAAGAAGGCAACGGAGATCTCCATCTCCGTGAAGAAGAACCAGGAGACCGAGATCATCATCAACAACACGCGCGAACTCTATCGGCCCGTGGCCGCTGAAGGTGCCATGCTCTACTTCCTATTGACAACGCTGAGTGCGATCGACCACATGTACAGGTACAGCCTCGACTCGTTCGTCACATTCTTCTATAACTCGATCGACCGCGCGACAGTCTCAGAGAAGCAGAACGAGCGCGTTTTGAACTTGCGGGAATCGCTGCGCATCACGATCTTCACGTGGGTCTCACGCGGGCTATTCGAGTCGCACAAGCTCATCTTCCTCTCGCAACTCACGTTTAACCTCATGAAGCGCGGGATCCTGGGCGACGACGCCAAGGTCCAGGAGAACTACATGCAGTTTCTGCTTCGAGGCCCCAAGAAGGCCGTCGTAGGTGGTGAAGCCGAGCCGAACCCGATCGATTGGTTGCCCAACGCCCAGTGGAACTCGATCAACGCGCTCGCAGCGCTCGACGAGTTCCAGAAGATGCCCCAGGACCTGAAAGAGGCCTCGTCGCGGTTCCGCGAGTGGTACAACCACGTGACACCCGAGTCTGAGAAGCTGCCGCTTGACTGGTCCGGTTTGGACCGCACGCCGTTCCTCAAATTGCTCGTGGTGCGTTGCCTGAGACCGGACCGTATGACCGTCGCTGTGAACGAGTTTGTGCGGCACGTGCTCCCCAATGGAAGCAATTATTGTGACTGTGACTCGGCGCTCAACTCGATCCAGGTGATGGACAACTCGTACCTGGACTCGACGCCCACGACACCACTGTACTTCATCCTATCCCCTGGGGCGGATGTTGTGGCCGGAGTCGACAAACTCAGCGTCAAGTACGGCTTTGAGCGCGGCGTGAGCTACCACAACGTGTCCATGGGCCAGGGCCAGGACGTGTTCGCCATGGATCGTCTCGAGGTGGCGCACCGCAACGGCCACTGGGTAATCCTCAACAACATCCACCTGATGCCGCGCTGGCTCATCGCGCTTGAGAAGAAACTGGACGAGTTCGCGCTCGAGGGGTCGCACAAGAACTTCCGACTGTTCCTCACATCGGACCCGTCCAACTCGATCCCCATCGGCGTGCTCAACCGGTGCATCAAGCTCACGAACGAGCCCCCCTCGGGTCTGAAAGCCAACTTGAAGCGCGCCTTTGTGAGTTTCCCAAAGGAGTACATCGAAGAGGCCGAGGGCAAGGTCAAGTCGATCTTGTTTGGACTGTGCCACTTCCACGCCGTGCTCATGGAGCGCAAGATGTACGGTCCCCTGGGTTATAACATGATGTACCCGTTCTCGCTCGGCGACTTGCGGGACTCGGCCATTTGTCTGCAGAACTATCTGGAGAACTCGGCCGGTGGGAAGATCCCGTGGGCTGACTTGAGATACATCTTTGGGGAGATCATGTATGGTGGGCACATCGTGAACGACTTTGACCGGCTGCTGGCGAACACGTACCTCGAGTTCTACATGCGCGATGAGTTGCTGGACGAAATGGAAATGTTCCCATTCGTTGGGGACGAGAAGGGGCCGTCGTTCATGTGCCTCGCGCCGTCGTCCTACGACAAGTACCTCGAGCACATCGAAACGGAGCTCAAGACGGACTCGCCGCTGGCCTTCGGACTCCATCCGAACGCCGAGATCGACTTTCGTACGACGCAGAGCGAGAACCTGTTCCGTACTCTTATGGAGCTCCAACCGCGTGATGCGGCTTCCGGGGATGCCGCCATGAGCCCCATGGAGATCGCCAAGGCCGGGCTCGAGATGGTCATGTCCCGCGTGGGCGAGAAGAAGTTCGAGTGCGACGACATCGCGCGCAGCCTTGAGGAGATGGGGCCGTACCAGAACGTGTTCATCCAGGAGTGTGAGACGATGAACGGGCTCTTAGTAGAGATAGTGCGGTCGCTCAATGAGCTCCAGTTGGGCTTTGCAGGTGAGCTGACAATGTCGGACTCAATGGAGGCCGTGCAGGAGTCGCTGTTTTTGGACAGAGTTCCCAAGTCGTGGGAGAAGCTCGCGTTCCCGAGCATGCGGCCACTGGGCTCGTGGCTCACGAACCTCGAGGCACGGCTACAGCAATTGGAGGAGTGGACGCAGAACCCGGCCGACATCCCGCGTGTGACGTGGCTCTCGGGCATGATCAACCCGCAGTCCTTCCTTACGGCCATCATGCAGGTGACGGCGCAGAAGAACCAGTGGGAGCTCGACAAGCTCGTGGTGCAGACCGACGTGCTCAAGCGCAAGAATACAGAGATCGACGCGCCCTCACGTGATGGCGCCTACGTCCACGGGCTCTTCCTTATGGGCGCGCGCTGGGACGCGACCAATAACACGGTAGATAAGTCCAACCCGAAGGAAATGTTCAGCGCCATGCCCGTGATCAACTGCAAGGCCGTGGCGAGCGACAAGCTCGACGTCAAGGGCTCGTTCATCTGCCCGTGCTACAAAACCGAGACGCGCGGCCCCACGTACGTCTTCTCGGCACAGCTCAAGACCAAGAGCCCTCCGGCCCGCTGGGTCTTGGCTGGGGTTGCGCTCATCATGGACGTCGTCTAGGCTCAGACTCACTCGCTGTCGTTAGCATGGTATTGCTGTGTTAGTGCATGAAGATTAAGTACATAATGAACCCATAGCCAATAGTTGCTCAATTGTCACCGGCTTGTTGTATTCGATAAGCTTGCGGATCATTGGCGACTGGCGACGTACTCCTTCCAGAGCAAGAGGCTTCCGCGTGCTGACGGCGTCAGGCGATCTCTGTTATGAACAGTTGTCATACAGAAGCAATGGTGAGACGGGTGGGGATGAGCTATACACACATGCCATGATACAAAAGACGTACAAGAAGACCGGGTCGTCCTCTGCGAGCAGCTTCTGGGCGTCGATGAGCTCGAGCTTCGAGGACTCGAACACATCCTGCGGTCCCGCCCTGTAGAGCTCCATCAGTTCTGCCGCTGTTCTTCCAGTGCGCATGTAGAACGCTGTTTCATATATACACACACAAGCACACCACTATTAGCCCAGCTATTGCATCGACACTGTCGGCTTCAAGATCGACAGACACACAATAACGTACAGAAGCTCGGGGTGCAGGCCTCGGCCTGGTACACGACGCCCAGCAGCAGCGGCGGTGCGCTTAGCTCGCTCTCGGCCAAGTTGATCTCCTCGTGCACTTCGTTCACGATCGACGCGAAGAACTCGCGCACGGCCGCCGTCTCCATCCGCTCTCTCTCTTGAGAGTTCTCCAGGGCGGCCAGTGAATCGGCTGTCAGCCCCACGTTCTGTCATATCATAACACAGAGCAACCACAACGGTGAGTCAAAGAAACATCTAGTCGAATAGTGACATTTATACACATGATTGAGCCACGCACGGAAGGTTCCGGATGGCCGCCGGGAGTGTCATACATGTCCTGGTACACACCGACGGACTTGCTGCGCTTGATGAGCGCGATGTGTGCGTCTGACGTCTCCACTACGGCCGCCACGCCCACCTTGCGCGACAGGAACGCGAACTCATCGCCATTATCGCTCAACACTTCGCCGTCGACGATGAAGCGACGGACGTTCGTCGAGCAGCACGTGCCCAGGTACGTCTTGTAGTCCGTGAGCCCCCAGTCGAGCACCAGTTGTGTGTTCTGAGTCGCCTGCTGTTCACTGATGGCCTGAAGGCGGAACTTGGTCGCGTTGAAGAGGCGCGGCGAGCGCTCTTTGTACTCGTGCCATACGGTGTCGATGGAGCTCTCAAGTGCGGCGTTCGGGTGTGTCTTGCGGTTGAACGCGGGCGAGAGGCGTATGTGCACCTGCTCGCGGAGGAATGGTCCGCGTAGTGACTGGTTTGGATTTGCAGCAACAGCAGCGCTAGCGCCACTGCCGGCGACGAAGCTGCTCACGCGGAAACTCATGAGCTTCTGCCACGGCAGCCGCATGGAGCACGGTGCTTTACAACTTCGTGATTTGACGTGTTCGTCAAAAATGAATCTTCAAATCGGCGAATGCCAAAATTTGAAAAAGCATCGAAATCATGACGAATCAGCATCATCAACAGAAGAATCGAATAGAAATCACGTCGTTTGATACATCGCGTGATTTTTCGATTGCTGTCTCTGTAAAGTATTTTTTTTCAAATACTTTTTATCAGCGTTTTCAAAATAAAATGCAAAAGGAATTCTGAAAGTCTTTCTCGATCTTGATCCTCTTTGATCCGCAGTGCCACAATTCGCGTCTAATTTAAACCTAGTATTTGTAAGAGATGGATCCTGTATTTCTGCCGCAAAGAACAGTCTGGAGAAAAGAAGAAATGCGGGGCAACACTTCAACGCGAAGAAGCCAAAGCACACAGACACACAAACGCAAAGAAGCGCCGTCCGTCCGTCGCGTCGCGCAAAGAAGAGAGACATCATGCAGGGCATCTTCCACGGCGTACGCGAGTACCTCACACCTGTGCTCAAGGAGTCGTCGTTCGAGGACAAGGGGCTGCTCACGCCCGAGGAGTTCGTGAAGGCGGGCGACCTGCTCGTGTACAAGTGTCCGACTTGGCGATGGTAAGGAAGAGGTGCCTCTCTTTATATACTGGGTTGATGGTCAGCGACGTGTATTAATATCTATGTGGATACGTATGCACGTGTGTCCAGGGAGAGCGGCGACCCAAGTCTGCACCGCTCATACTTGCCGGCAGACAAGCAGTACCTCGTCACGAGAAACGGTGAGCAGGCGCGCTTGGTGTTGTTATTCTGTGTTTTTATTTTGTGTTGTTATGAGGAGTACGAGCGTAGACCGAACCTGGACCTTGATATTGATGCTGACGGGTATCGTTATGTGGTATGGTGTGTGGGTATCAGTACCGTGTCAGCGTCGCGTGACGTCGCTGGAGCTCAACTACCAGACGGAGCGTCCCGTGGAAGGCGAAGACGAGTGGGTCGCCGCGTCGTCGTACGCCAAATCCGGCGTCTCTAACGATGTGAATGGTAAGTAAAATGCGTAATGCAACCAGCCTTAGCATTGCGTTACGCTGTCCTTTGTGTTATCTCACTATTCCGTTTATTGTCGCAATGACAGGCTTGGCGGACGAGCTGGAACACATTTCCATGGATGCGGATGCGGACGCGGACTTCATCCCCTCTGCCACAACCACTAGCCATGCGCCGCCTGCTCCCACCAGCAGCGGTGGCGGCATCTTAGACGCGATCGTCATGGAGCACTTTGTGCCTGCGACTGGCGCTGGAGCGGTCGCGGTATCGTCCGATGCACCGGATCTCAGCTCCTTCGAAGAGGAAGACAACTTGGTGGAGGACGAGGCCGCACTTGGCCCCACGAACGGGGGCTACCTGGTGGCGAGCGAGCCGGACGATGACAACGACGCGATTCTGTACACGCGCACGTACGACCTTTCAATCACGTACGACAAGTATTACCAGACGCCGCGAGTGTGGCTCTTTGGGTACGACGAGAAGAACCGCCCGCTGACCGCAGATGAGATGTTTGAGGATATCATGCAGGACTACGCGAACCGCACGGTGACGATGGAGCCACACCCGCACCGCGGCGCGCTCATCCACGCGTCGATCCACCCGTGCCAGCACGGCGCCGTCATGAAGCGCATCGTGGCAAACATGAAGGACATGTCGGCGGATAGTGAAGCCAGTGGTAGTGGTAACGGTGGCAGTAGCGGCGAGATCCGCAGCGACCAGTATCTCTTCCTGTTCCTCAAGTTCATCCAGTCGGTCATCCCCACAATCGACTATGACCACACGATCGAGGTCAACGCCAAGAAGTGAAGCACACAGAGACGCTCATGAGTAATAGCAGCGGGCTATTCGCATAACTGCGCTGCCTTCGTGAAAGGCAGAGAAAGAGAATAAGAGAGAGTCAACATGCATTTTCCACCCATTATCGTTCCTCCCATTCATTCTCTTCTTCGACGGATTGAAGCCATTTTGGCATGCTGCACCCGTTTTTGTCCATGATTCGGGTCATGTGGTACGTTCCAGATCACATTGTGGGATAAAGAGTAGGTCCACTCTGCTACATCTGGTTTCTTTTGTATCTTTTGGTGTTTCTCTTGTGAAGCCGCATCGCAGAAAGCTTAACAGCACACACGACAACAGCCGAAAGAGAACGAGCTTCAACACTAGCAAAAGGCAACGCGCGTGCCTCTTATACTTGTAGACCAGCAGACGATCAGCAAAGAGAGACGCGATGGTGTTCGTGACGCTCAAGTACATCATCATTGGTGACTCTGGTACGTGCCTCTATGTGAATGCGGAGCGCTCTATGCGAGTGGTTTCTCTTGTGTGAGAGCTCTGCACACACTTTCTCTCCCTTCCTGCTCTTTCTCAGAGAATGCAAAGCTATGGACGCCATGTAGTTTGGCTCTGTTTGCATGGATAAGATGATGATAACCCTGCGCTGTGGTGGCGCTAATGCTTGTTACTGTCTGCGATGTTGTATGCTGTGTGTGTGTGACGATACGATCACAACAAAAGAGGTGGGCAAATCGTCGCTGCTGCTGCAGTTCACGGAGCAGCACTTCCAGCCGATCCACGACCTCACGATCGGCGTCGAGTTCGGCGCCAAGCTGCTCGACCTTGACGGCCGCAAGGTAAAGCTCGAGATCTGGGACACGGCTGGGCAGGAGACGTTTCTGTCGATCACGCGCTCGTACTACCGTGGTGCCGACGGCGCGCTGCTCGTGTACGACATCGGACGGTATGTGTGTTGCCTTTCTGTGGTTGCTGCTGATCGAATTGGTGTCTATGTGCACAATTGAGCGCTGATGCTGTTATTAAACTGTGTGACACCAACAGGCGCGACAGCTTTGAGCACCTCGGGCGGTGGCTCCAGGAGTGCCATCAGAACTCGCAGAACGAAAACATCGAGATCATGGTCGTCGGCATGAAGTGCGACCTCTCACACAGGTGCGTTGTGTCTACTGGGCTTGAACACGAAATGGCTCGATGGAGACTCACCAGCGCATGTTTGACTGTTTATTATCTGTGAACTATAGAGAGCGCCAGGTGACGGAGGAAGAAGGCCGCGAGTGGGCGCAAGCACACGGGCTCTACTTCATTGAGGCCTCTGCGAAAACAGCCCAGAACGTCGAGCAGGTACGCACTTTTGCTCAATGCATCGATCGCTTGAAACGATCGAATCTAGATGGGATGGATACATTCTCTGACTTTTGCACCAACGTTTGGGATTTGCTTGGGAATTGGAGGCATTCTCGCTCACCGCCGCGACAATTCTGGCAAATTTCGACTACGAAAACCACCAAGTGCGCAAGGGCTCGAACGCGAGCCGCATCTCGCTCGAGGAGCAGCGCCAGTCGGAGCGCAACGCCGGCAAGTCCGAGTGCTGCTCGTTTTGAGGCGACTGCTAGCCCCATGTGCTGCGTGACCAAGCGCAGATCAGATCGGACCCAACAGTCACCACCTGCGCTGCTTCTGGTTGATTTTTGCTTTGCTATTATTTTTACGTGCAGCGCTTTGGTGTCGTGTAGCTCTCATGTCGGAGCTCTTCTCCCATTAAACAGGAGATGCGCTATGGCATGAGAGTCGCTGCTATAAGACGTCGATGCTGCGTGCTCTCGCTTTAGAAATCTTCAGAATATCATATTGATGTGCCGTCCGAGTGGTGTTTGTTGTTGTGAGTTGCTTCACAAAGTTTACTGGGCGCCGCGGTTGTCCAAGCCGCTCTATCATTCCAACTCCTTCGCCAGTGATCTTTGCGACAAGAGCGACAATGGTCTCGCATGAAGCTGAAGAGTAATGGATGGCACTTTAGCTCTTTGGGATTGACTGATATGCACTACAAGACACACTCAAGACACATTGAAAACGATACTTTCTGGTCACGACACCAAAATACCAGTCGCCTAGTATAATTTATATAATACATAGCGTTCTTCCGCCACTTGACAGCCACCGATCAGTTCAGCAGATTGCTTCTTTACAGCGGAACCTCGCTCACGTCGGACGCCGACGCGTCCGACTGCTCGCCCTGCGGCGCCTCCTCGCCCACGTTCATGGCTTTCGTCGTCTTCTTGGAGACGCTCTTGGTAATCTTCTGCTGTTTCACTGACTCGGAGGAGTTCTTCTCCAACGGAATAACACTGAACTCCACATTGCTCGGCTTGCCCTTGTCGTCCGTGATCACAGACACCATGAGGTTCACCGGCGCAACGCCGTTCGCGGTGGACGCTTCGACGATCTCGCTCGTCGACTTCTTGCCTTCGCTCGCGCGCTTCACGATGCGATCTAACTGCTCGGTGTTGGCGCACAAGAACGCCTTCAGCGCGTTCTTCTTCTTCAGCGCCGCGTCGGTCTGCCCGGTGTGCTTCAAGAAAGCGCCGTTGAACGTCACTGGCTGCAGATCCAGGCCCACGACAACACGAGGCGTCGTCGTCTTCTGGAAGCATCCCTTCACTACTTTGTCGGCACTCGACGAATTTTTGAGCGACTGCTGGCGGAAGTTCTCGGCTTCACGTTCAGCACGCTCGGCCTTCTGCTTCGCGATCAACAGGTTGCTGCGCAGCATCTCAATGTAGTGGGCGGCGTTGTCGAGGATTGACTGCTTGTTCTTCTTGGTCTGCACGCCGGCTTCGTCGAGCACGTCCTTGAGCTGGTTGATGCGGTCGTTCAGCTTGAACATGCGCTTCTTCTCCTTCATGTTGAGGTCCTCGCGCGAGCGCTTGGTGCCCGACGCCGATCCCGATGGCGTCACGCCCGGGCTGCTCGACGCGTAGTTGTAGTCCGACGACACGTGCAGCATCTGCGCACCGAGCGGCGCGTAGTACCCCTGGCTGTTGGTCTGCACGTTCATCATGAGTGGCTCGTGGTCGAACTCGCGGCGGTGCTGAGGCGTCATGGCGTGCTGTGGGGTCATCGCATGGTGTTGCGGGGTCATCGCGTGCTGCGGCGTCATCGCGTGCTGTGGCGTCATATGGTGGTGCGGCGTGCCGTGTGCGTGGCCCACGAGCTGGTAGCCTTCGAGTACAGCCATGTGGGTGGTCATGGCGGCCGAGTGCTGCTGCTGCTGCGGCTCCATCATGAAGAGCTTGGGGCGCTCACCGCTCTGGTGGTGCGGCGGTGGGAGCTGTTGCGTCTGCTGCTCATAGCTCGCGTATCCGTACTCGCTCATTTTCTTGGAATCGCTCTGTTTTGAAGGAAGGGAAGCTGGGAGCGGGGGAGGCTGGGGGGCGGGACAAAGGCGGAGCTCTGGCTTGGCTTGCTTGGGCTACTGCGCGCTGGTCGGTTGATTTCGAAATGACCGGTGCCGTTCAACTGGCGCCAGCAGCTGGCGCTGCGCAACGGCGCGCAAAACCACAAGACAAGAGTCAGTTTGCGGCGCGCGCTTTCACAAAGGGGCGACTGACTGGCTCGAGAGCCGGTTCCAGCGGTGGAAACGACGACGGCCCACCCACTGCAAGCAGGCTCCATACAACAAGCAAGGTGTTGCAAGTTGTTTGCCAGACAATGGAGAGGAGCGGCTGCGCCATGCTGTACGCTCTTTACATCGGCCGTCCCACTCTTTTTCGCTTCGCGGTCGTGCCGTTGTGAAAAAACGGGTCGAAAAAAGAAGGGCGTACTGGATACAGCTCGAATAGAAGATATTTGGCGTGGTTGGACCTGAAGTTTGTAAGCCTTCTGCTGCTGATCCGAGCCAAGAGTCCTGGCCCATGGCCAGGTTAATAACAACGAGAAGCCTTATAGGGTACAGAACTGCGCCACTACAAACTCCAAGTGTAGTGCCGTTGGATTGCGTTGAAGCAAGTTGAAGCAGTGTTGCTCTTGCGGAATGCGCGCTCGAAAGAGGTGCTCGTGCTCATGCGCTGATGCCAGGCGTCATGCGACGCCAACGATACTTGTACGCTACGCGCCAGCATGCATGTGTATAAAATGAAGCACGTCCTAGCTCGCATGTTCGGCAGGCGCATGCTGTGTCTCGATACAATCTACTACCTTTAGGCAGCTACTGAAGATCTGGCGACACTCAAGGTGGCCAAAATTATGGCACTGATTGCGCTGAGCGCCAAGAGCAGTTCCGCCGAAATCAAGACGAGCATTTCTATGGAGCAACGTCAAGTGGAGATCTGCGTCGTGCTGTGTGTTGTGCGTGTGTGACTTTGATGAATTGCATGAGCAGCGATTGCCTGCCTCTGACGATCACCAGTCAACGCCTCGAAGACGACACCACGACGCAGAGTGTCAGCGCTGTAGAGTTGCTGAGAGCAACAAGAGCGAGCGGGCTTCGCGCAAGCAACGCGAATGCAGACAAGAGGTTGACGACAGGGACGAGCGCGTGCGTACAGTAAACATCCGCGTGAGCGCGTGCTACAGTTGTCGACTGGAATCAGTAGCACTCGTGCTGCACGGCGTCCCAAAGAGGAAGGCCTGCCTCAAGCTGCCGGCACTCTGAGCGTTGGCCATAATGCGCGAGTAAGCCGTGGAGTGAACGAACCCCACGCGCACCCGCAGCAAACTCCGATGTGTAGTTGTCAGTGGAGACAGCGCAAGAAGGGTCACCATCCAAGCCTTCCGCAGCCGACGTCGCTAGCACGAACGAGGCCCGAAAGCGGGTGTTGGCCATCATGATGACGATCCAGATCCCAAGGACGAAAATGATCAGCTGGATGTTGAGAGCGACTTGAAAGATGCCAGGCATCGTCGTGATTAACGCTGGAGATCTGAACTCTCAGGCAGAGCAACGACCTCCCGATGAAGATCCAAGTGCGAGATTTGCTGCGCGTCCGTCTAAGGCAGGAAGTCAATCAACGACAATGGGCAGGAAACAAGCTGGCTAGCTCTACCATACAGGAGCAGCCAGTAGTAATGACTATTGGTGAGGACGTCGTAAAGCTCGCGGTCATCAAGCCCGTCCGTCCACTTCTGCTGAAACACCAAGCACACACAAGCAGTGCTGTGTGTCGAATAAGACGGCGACTGGAGTCAAAGACACGGCGAGCTGCATTACGATCAGCATTACAACCCAGCGAGCGCTGCTCAATGTGTGTATATCATGTATGCGGTGTATACCAGTACCGCAAGATCATGGACCCGAAAGGTCGCGGCCGCGAGTGAAGCGGCGCGGAAACGTGGAGCTGTTTCCCGAACTCACCGCTCCGGAGAGCGCTCTGTTCACTCCCAAACCACGATCACCAGCAAAACCACAACAGTATCGCCATCTATCCACTTTCGAACACCTCATCCACTCAGACGCAATGGACCCCATCCGCGCGCTTGACATGGAGTTCCGCTCAGGCATCTCGCCCAGCGAGGTCGACGACTTTGCTACCCGCATGGACTTGGTACGTTTCTCTGTCTATGGGTCTATAGCTTACTATAGGACCCTGCTCTTGTCTGTGATATCTAACGTTGCTGATGGCGCCTCTGGGTAGATCTCCCAGGCGATGGAAGAGATCAAGAACGGCACGTTCGACCCTAACAAGTGCAAGGTACGCGCCCATACACAAGGATACTCAACGATATAGGTTGTGCAACGCTTTGACGGATCTCTCTGCTTTGGTTCTCCGCTGCTACCAGATCCCAGGCTACAAGACACCAGAACAGGAAGAGGCCGAGCGCCTTGAGGCCATCAAGCGCGAAGAAGAGCGCGTCCGCCGTGAGCAGGAGCGCGAGCGCAAGCGGAAGCACGAGGAGCGCGAGAACTGGTGGATGAAGGCCAAGCTGCGCTTCTCTGTCGAGGAGTACGACGATGATAACGACAACCAGTACAGCACGAGCAAACAGGGGAAGGCGCAGTTCGCCGCGAGCCGCGCGCTCGCGGCCTACAAGGAGCGCGACGCGAACGACTACTCGATCTGGGCGAACTGGGAGCCACAGGACCCCGTGACGCTCCAAGAGAACGCCGAGCGCGACGCTTTGCTCGAGAAGCAGCGCAACAAGGAGTTCGAGGCCAACAACCCGGACTTCTGCAGCCAATTCAAGGAGGATCTTGAGAAGCGCCAGCGCACCAAGCAGGAGAAAGAGCGCATCGCCGAGAGTGAGTGTGTGATTGTGCGGGCTTGCAAGGCTGGCCATTATCCTGGTTAACAACTCTTTGTGCTTATGGCAGAGTGCAAGCAGCAGGGCAACCTGAGCTACAAGAAGAAGCAGTACAAGGCCGCGATCCACTCGTACATGCAGGCGCTCGACAAGGCGCCCTTCAACATCGCGGTGCTCACAAATCTCGCGCAGTGCCACCTGCGCATGAGCAATTTGGACGATGCGGTCGAGTTCAGCTCGCGCGCGCTGTTTGTCAATCCGGAGCACGTCAAGGCGCTCTCACGACGTGCGGCGGCGCGGCACTTGCAGAAACGCTGGAAGGATGCCGCGGTGGATATGGAAAAGGCGTTGCTGCTCGAGCCTGGGAACCAGGATGTCGTCGAGCAGCACTCGATCATCGTGGGCGACTACGAAGACTCGATTGCACAAATACAACTGGAAGTGAAGCTCGCGAATGCGGAGACGTGTGAGAGTGGCGAAGAGCACACTAAGGTCTATGAGCTGCAGTTTTTAGCTGAGCTCTTCAAACGGATGGAGGGCAGTTGTCGGTCTGGGATGGGCAACCAAGAGCTTCAAGAGGATCAGAAAGCCGAAACAGAAAACCAACTCCGAGATACCTCGGGAGTCGTGCACCCGTCATGGATCGCGTACGAGCTCGTGCTCCCATTCCTTGAAAAGAATGAAAGCGCTCGCACGCTGTTCCGCACGTCTAGCGAGCTGCACAAGCTCTGCAGTCGACTCGTCGGCTTCTTCGAGTTGAAGCAAGTGGCGAGCGCCAACAAAGGCAACGACAGTGACAAGGATCGCGAGCTGATTGTCAGTGCGATGATCAACTGCGCTGCTGCAGCGATGGACAACTGTCCTCGCAATCAGATCGTGATGTACCAGAATGCTTCGTTTCGAAAGTGCATCCTCGCAGCACTCATAAGAACCGCTGTCAGCTATTCTGAACAAGCCAAAGTGACTTCGCTGATGTTGCCATGGAGCACACGGGCGAGCGTTCTCCGGCTCTTCGAGGAAGCGGTCAAGTCGAAGTCGTGGAAGCGCGCGATGACAGCGACAAAGTCCGTTCTGCCAACTCTCTTGACGCTCATCCAGCTGTCCGGAGAGTCCAACGAAAACACAAACAACAACAATGGCGAGACCCTAACGAAATTCGACCGCGTCTCCAAGCAGAACCTTGTCCTCACTGCGTCCAGTGTATGCTTCACGCTCAGCAGCGATGACCACGGGATCAGAGAGTTTGCTCATGAGGCTCAAGGCTGCATTCAAGCCGTTGCAAGTGCTCTCAAGAACTGGAAGGTGATGGACACGAGATTGTTGCCCAGCTTGCTGGGCTTCCTCACGAATCTGTCGACTGTCGAGGCATTCCGCGCTGCTGTCGAAGGACTGGAGGGGTCTGAAAGACTACGACTCGTCCAGGATCTTTTGAGCATCGCTCATGAAGCCGCAGTCGGCAACAGCAGAAGAACGTCATCGAAGGGTGAAGCGCAGCTAACAACAGCTGAGCATGCACTTGCTGCACTGCTGAATCTGAGCTTTCACGCAGACGCTCGCATCCGTGTCGATCTGATCACCTGCGATTTCATCACAACGCTCAGCGCTATCTTCAGCGCCATGGACCGCGACAATTTCAACAAACTGGTGCTCGTCTTCTCTCGTGCGATCAGTTTGCTCTGTCGAGTTCATCCAGTGATGACGACGACGACTGGAACAGCCAATGACAGTGCTTTGAGGTCAGCCAAGTTCACTCAGACGACCAAGCAGCTTACCGATCGTGACTTGCTGGAGCTACTCTACCGCATGTGCCTCCAAGCCCTGTCCAGTACCTACACCAGTACCAGCGACGCAGACAACAACCAACTTTCAGGTGAAACGTGGCAACTCTGTGCGCAGATTTGGTGCCACGTCGGCTGGTGCGTCCACGAGCTCCACGTGCGTGAGTACCTGCGAGAGAAGCGCGCCGTGCACGCCATGTTCCAGGCGATCGTGCTCTCGAATGAACAAACCGAGGGTTACCGATCCTCTGCCTCCTCATCCAGTCAAGAGACCAGCGCTCGAGAGCGACTGGTGGGCAACATTGTCAAGGTGCTCATCACGATGCAGTCGGATCGCAACCAGCAGGACGCCAAGCTTTTTACTAGCAGCAAAAATCTCAAGGCGCTCGTGAACTCACTCCGGTCGCTACCGAGCGGACTGGCGCGCAAGAACGTGGCGATCTTACTCGCGAAACTCTGTCAGGCGGACCAAAAGGTGAAGGACCAAGTGCGAGAGCTACGCGGCATCGATATGATGTTGACTGTGAGTCAGTCGCTCAAGACTGTCGGAGGCAAGGGATAGCCATAGCAGTAGTGAAGATAGATACTCAAGAGGTATACAGCCAAGAATGACTGGGGCTCTGCTGAGTCGGCCAAGTATTGCACGGAAGGTTGTGTGAAAGTCTCTATTAGCAGAGAGCCCTCATTCAAGTACTCTTCTCGTATGCGCTCTCTTGCTTGCTGTGGTAACCTCTCTCAGTCGAGTAGATGGGCTTCCACTCCAACTGCGATACAGCAGCTACGCATGGCATCATGAAGAAAGAGAGATCACACGCCAATATCGTCAGTGCTTGGCAGGCATTTGCAAGCAATACAAAGTGAAAGATGAAGGAAGATACACACTACCTGACAAATAATGAAAACGGGCGCATGTACGTGACGATGTACTTCTCAAAGCCCACATCCTGCAAGCAAGCAAGCAACACACACACGAGAGCTAAGTTGTGTGGACACAAGACCCATGAGCACCACAGCAATGCGGGCAGCTAACGCACGCCTTCTTTCTCGATCTTGAAGACCGTGTTGTTGGACTTTGGGCAGCGCACTTCGACCACCGGATTGATGAATTTCTACAACAGTAGCGATATCACAAGATCATCAAGCAAGCGACCAACAAGGTTAACCATCTAAATAGTGAAGGTAGCGAACAATGCCTGCGAGACACCAACCTGGATGAGCGCCTTGTATACGTCCGAGCTCTCGTCCCCGCCCGCGCGGCCGCGGAAGAGGTTGAAGCGCTTGGGCTGCGCATTGAGCTTGACAACGAGCTCCTGCCTGCGCGCCTCCTGCTCAATGTCAAAGCTTACGCGCGCCGCGGCCTTGGGCACCACGAGCCTAAAACGCTTGGCTTGCGGTGTGGGTGTCATCACGATCTTTCCACCGTAGGATGGGTTGTGCCATTTGGACATCGCGTGCTCGTCCAGGCTGAAGCGGTACTTGTGCTTGTTGAGCCGCTTGCGCGCGAAGAGGCAAAAGTCCGTCTGCGTCTCGTGAACCTGCGGGATGTAGATGCGGAAGAACTTGGAACCGTACCGGCGCTCCATCACCTGCACGATGGCACATCATAGCCCACACACACGAGTCTAGGAAGTTAGCCTGGCTAGTGACTGGAAGTCAATGGCTGCGAGGCACGACAGTCAACCATTCATGCCTAAACACGTACCTGGTCGCCAGCACCGAGCTCCATCACGAGGATGCCGTAGGCGTGTGGGATGTGGTGTAGGAACGCAGTCTTGCCCTTGGAATCCCCGCACTCGTCCACGTCCTATGAGAATAGGTAAAATGTTTGAAATTGGTTCACCGCTATTTCTAACCATGCTTGACAATGTTTTGTACCTCTTCGGCAGTCTCGGCTGTGTTGGACTTCTTCATCCCCAGCGCGAGCTTGGACGACTTGGATGTCAGTCCTGGGTGTTGAGGCAGTCCTGAGGCTGAGGTGGCCCCGGTGGCGCCACTAGTTGCTTTATTACTGGGGCTGTCAGCTCCAGCGGTGGCGTTCTCGCTCTTGGTGGGCGACGGCGCGCGGTCATCGTCACGCTTGTCGTTCACGAACCAGTCCTGCGACTCGTCGTTCTCGCTCGCACCCGACACGCGGTCCTCGAACTCAAACTTGAGCCTAAGCGCACATCCAGGAGAGCACCAACACTGTCAACCAGCCAACATGGACACACACGCACACACACGCACACACACACACAAGAGACACACCAGCGGCGCTCATGAAGACGCACCTATTGGCGAAGTCGCCCACGGCCGACTCCTCCATCATCTTGGACACCTGCGTAAAGAGCACGAGCGCACGAGTCTTGGTGGAGCGATTCGGCCTGTTTAGCCAATGCCCCTAAGCTCACTGCGAATCTCTCGCACCTCGCCTCACACACCCCGGCTTTTCTGAACTTAGCTCTTCAGTTCAAAATAGAAAGGCTGCAGCACCAACACCTTGAGCACTTTCGTGACCATTAAGCCCAGTCTTCGACGAGCTTTGACGCAATCGGTTCAGCTTAATCGCAGCCTGAGCTCTCGTATTAATAGGGTGGCCGTGCTCGCTCGCTCGCTCACTCACCAGCGATACGCTTGTCAACAGCACATCGAGCGCTCTGGTATCTCTCTCGAATGCGTCGCCGATGGTGAGCAGTGAGACCCTGTACGCGCAGCTCCGCGACGCTGTGTTTGACAACGACAGAGCGCGGCTGCAGGAGCTGCTCGCGCACGAGGGTGTCGATGTGGACCACTACGACGCCGGTGGGCAGACGCTGCTGCACCTGGCGTGCTTTTGGGGCCGCATGGAGCTTGTCAAGGTGCTGCTGAACGCCGGTGCGAGCCTCAAGACCAAGAACGCCGCTTCCTGTACAGCGCTGGACCTGGCGACCCATTGGGGTCACTCTTCCGTCGCGGAGGTCATTCGACTCCGCGGTGGACGTAGCGTCTGGGAGGAGAAGCTCGGCCACCTGCAGGTCCAGGTCGAGGACCTCAAGCTCCAGGCGCTGCAGTCCCAGAGCCAATACCTAGACAAGAAGCGCGCTTTTGACACACTCAGCACCGATTTCCATGTGCTCCACGCCCAGTTCGAAGAAGCCAAGAGCGCTCACACGCTCAGTGAGCACGCACTTGCCAGGGCGCAGCTTAAGACCCAGGCCTTGACAGCAGATGCTACGAGACTTCAGGCTGCGCTGGACGACATGGCCGCCAAGTTCCACCAATGTCTCGTGGAGAAAGCCCGGGTCGAGCATCTGCAGCTCGAGGCTCAGCGGGAGACCCAGGCCGTGATCGCCCATCGCGACGAGGTCCTGATGCTCATGAACGAGTCCATTGTCAAGCAAGAGAGCGCGACACACAATTGGCAGCATGCCGAGGTTGCCGCCGCCATTGCCGAGTCGCAGCGCAACTTTGCGTTCGCCGAGCGCGATCAGTTCCAGAGGAAGCACATAGCGGCACTCGGAGAGCTGCTGATCGCCACGGCAAGGCTCGATGCTGCCGAGGAGGAGCTCATGGGGCTCAAGACCGACCTCGCCGAGCACATTTACGAGAAGAAACGCGAGCAGACGATCAAGAAAAGAGCCGAGCGCGCCCTGAGCCACGTGTATAGACCTGCTGCTAGCGATACGAGCTCGATGCCAGTGAGTACGCACCACCGACCATCAACAACTCCACTTGGGAAGACTCAGCACCAGTCTTCAGGAGCATCATCACCAGTGAACCAACAGGCGAACAGTAGCAGTAAGAAGAAGTACTTTTCACTCGCGGCTAGAGAGTTTGGTGATCGATTGCGCGCCGAGGAGCTCCGCAAACAGCGCGAGCGCGTCAAGCGCCACACGCGCACGGAGAACCATTACCTGTGTCAGGGTCTCAACTCTCGCGTGCGCGCTACCGACCAGTTCCAAGAAGAGTTCGTCACCAAAGTACAGAGCTTCGCGGTGGAACGCAGTGGACAGTGGCGCGAGCTCAAGAAGGAGCGCGACAGGCAGGGCTGGGTCACAAGGAGCGTGCTCGCGCGCCCGATCGCCACGGCCCCTCACACTCTGGGCGCCCACGCAGAATTGCTTGGTAAGACTGAGGACCAGGAGACTGAGAACCACTCTTTAGCTGCTGCTGATACTGCTGGAAAGAGACAAACTGGGAGCAGTAGTGACAAGAGCGGTGGTGGTGGCGGTGGGACGTTGGACTACGGCATCTATCGGAAATACGCGCGGCCAACGTACTTGGACAACCCGCTACGGCCCGTGACGTCGCCTCTGGAGGTGAGGATGCAGAGCTCGTTCTTCGCAGCACCTTTACCAGTAGCAGAGACAAGCGACGATTCTGGTCCACACAAATCAACATTGGTAGTGAAAACGAAGGAGGGACAGAGTCAGGGGGGACCTCAAGACGCGTCACTAGTCTCATCATTCCTACCTCTGGTCAAATGAGATCGTTCTTAGCGATCGTGAAAGCCTTTCATGTGTTGCAGGGGTGGGATGAGATCTGAGTGAATGAATGGACGGAGGAACAGTGCACACATAGATAGGTACTAGCGCGCCGGCAAACCATTCCATCTCCATTTCAAGAAAGCGAGGCTGAGAACTCAAAAGCTCTTCTGGCTGAGATCTGAGAACACGAACCTGCGCACGTGCCCGTTGGGGCTCTGCAGCGGGGAGCTACTCGATTGGCATGCCTGCTGCTGGCTGGCCTGTGACTCTGTTGCGACTTCTGACTGACTTGGCGCTTGAAGTGGACTGAGATCCAGGCTCCCTCGCTGCTGTTGGTTCGGATTTATACTTGAGCTCGGCGCGCTGAGCTTTCGTTTTGGTGATGCTGGTGGCGATGACGTGAACGTGAATCCAGTCTTGGGACGATTGTTGCTACTTGCGCTGTCACGCGGTTTCTGTGGACTCTTGGGTGCGTACTGGATCGTGCGTCCAGACGTTGGGTCGTACACCTCCAACGTCGTCGCTTGATGCTTCTTCATTGGTCCAGCAGTACGTGGTAAGCTCATCAACGGATTTGGTCCACCACAAGTAGGAGCCGCGACGTTTACCGAGCCATTGGTACTTGACCGCTGCATCACCTGGGCAAACTGCGCCTGGCGGTTCTGTACGAGCACCACGAGCTGCTTGGTCTCCTTCTCGTGCATGGCCTTGGTCAGAAAGAACATGCGCTGCTGGGTCTCGAGCTCCTGCTTCATCTGCACCATGTCCCAGCGGTGCTTTTCGCGCTCCTTCTCCATGTCCGCAACATTCGCGAGTAGCTCATGCTTGGTAATCGTCAGCTCTTGCACACGTTCGCGTAGCTTGTTGCAGAGAATCGCATCACCACCACCATTTGGAGCATTCTCCAGCGAGTCAATGCGTGAAGAGAGCTCCTGGTTCGACTGCTGTAAGCTCAGTTGCGCCTGGTCGAGTCGCTGCTTCTCCTGTACCAGTCGACGCACCATTGCCCTCTCGTGCTCGAGTTCATCTTCAAGCTCTGGTTTGATGAGCTTCGTGAGCATAACCGTAAGCTGCTCAGCGAACAAGTCGATGCGCGAGTGCATGTCCCTCGTCGTTTCTTTGCGGTGGCGCTGCAGCAGCTCGTTCATTTCCCTTCCGGCCCTCTCGTGCATCTCGATCGCTTGGATCTGCTTCTCGTGACTATTGCTTGTGCTGCTATCACCACCATCGTCAAGCGCCTGCAGCGTCTGGTGCAAAGATCTCTCCTTCCAGAGCTGGATGAAGCTGCCGACGTCCCTCGCGTTCTCACACACGCCCTGACACTCGCTCTTGAGATTCTCCAGAAGTCCGAGCACCTCATTAGGGAGATCGCGCGGCTCGTGGTCGCCTGTAGAAGCTGCAACGATGCCTTTGCGCACGAACGTCGTGTTCAGTGACCGCAGCGCCGCTGTTGTCGACTCCATAATGTAGCTGCTTGCAGCCTTGTCTTCTTCTCCTATCAGTTCTTCAAAAGCCCCTCGCCCGTCATTGGCTCTTTCGATAATGCCTCGCTAAGTATAAATAGGTCGGACTCCATCATCGCTATCACCACCAATGTCTTGACTCATCCAGTGGCTTTACCACCATCGATAAACCTAAGTCACTGGGGAATCCGCGACCTCAGGGTAGAGTATGTCGTGCATGCACTTAAGCATCGCGTGGCCCCAGCGGGCGATGCCGTCGCGTACCTCGAGCAGCGTCTGCGGCGGGACAACGACGTCGGAGTGGTGGAGCCGCAGGAACGCGCCGCGCGTCATCACGACCACGAGTTCGTCCTCGTCTGAGTCCGGTTTCTTGCGCGTGTGGTGTGTGATGACGCACGTGGCCGAGATGTCCTTGCGGATGCGGCCGCTGGTTGCGTACGGGTGGAGCTCGTCGACGTCGACGCTATCGACCGCGATGACGCCGCATGGGTTCCCATTTGAGGGGCCATGGTTTTCAAAGAACTGCGCGAACATGACGCCATTGAGCTCAATCTCAATGCCATGCTCGGTCGATAATAGACGGTGGTTCGACACACTCTTGTCAACAAAGCCGTAGTCGTCGCGCGTGGTCACGTGGCCGAGCTTCTCCGAGATGCTGATCTCCATGTTGAACAAGTAGTACTGCAGCGCCTCGAAGACCTGCTGCACGCTCTCCACGCCCGTGAACTGCGTCATCTCGAAGCGTACGCAGCAGTAATCGCCCGCTGCGTCCTCGAAGCGGTCATCCGTTACGTGGGGCTTGAGCGGGTCGAGTGCCCGTGCGCGCGCCATCACATACTCGTACGCGTCACGCACCTTGCGGTCCTTGAGCGCCAGCAGCGTCGCGCGCCGGTCGTGCCACGTCGTGCCCAGCCGGATGTACGAGCTCATCGGGTTTGTCTGTTGCGCGTTCTACAGAGTTCCATTACGAGACTTTCAGTCAGCAAGGCGCGCAGAGCCATTCTGTAAGCACGCGATGTTGTTGATAAGGATGTATTTACCAGGCACTCGAGCACAGCAGACTGGGCGTTCGCGAGGCCGAGATGCTGCTGCCGCAGCGCCTCGCGGATCATGTCGTTGCGGTAGAGCGACTCGCCCAGTTTGCTCAGTCGCGGGCCGATGGGAGTGCCCGCACGCTCCTTCAGGAACGCTATTTGGGCCTCGAGCTGTTGCACCTGCTTCTGAAGCACGTCCTTCTCTTCCTATAAAGACAAATAGACAGACATTCGTGTGAGGCCCATCGTACAACTAGCTATACAAACGCACAACCAATAGCTCGATAGGCGTACCTTCCGGACAGCGTACGTCGGCTTGCGAACGCGCACTTTGCGCACAGGCTGTTCGCTCTGCTGAGGCATCTTTCGCTGCTCTGGCGCGCTGCTGCTCGCGCCGTCGCTCTCGAGCTCGTGGTCCGATCCGAAGCTACGTCGTGGACACACGCCGCCGTCTGCAGAACCACCACCACCAATGCACTGCTGCTCTTCTACGCCATCATCATCAGCATCACCACCTTTTCTCTGCTTCTGTCGCTTCAGCGCGCTTTCCTGGACCTGCACAAGACCGTCGTCGACCACGAGCGGTGACGTTGATGACGCGTCGTCTTTCACGGAAATGCCTAGGTCGACGAGACGCACGCGCTTGGACGCGAAGAGCGCGGCCATGCTCTCGGCCGCGATCTCCACGGCGCGTCGCTGCAGGTCACTGGTGGTGCTGTTGCCCATTTGTGTCTGTGTCTCTTGCTGCTTGGGTGTAGGCGTGAGCGGGTGCTGCTGTGTCTGCGTCGTCACGTAGCTCCTCGCGTCGACCATGACTTTCCTTTCTTCCCTTTTTGATCGGCGCGCTTGCTCTTGACTTGACTTTCTGAGGAATGTGTTGTGTAATACGTACTGTACCACGGGCAAAATACCTACCGTTTGGCATAGCAGCTGGGAGGGTCCATTTTGTATGCAGATGATGCAGCATGCAGAAGCAAAATATCTATCGTGAAGGTTCCAAGCAGACAATCCATAAAGTTCTTCGGAGCCGCCTGCCCTGCCTCCAGCTATATAATACCTGTACAGTTAGTTGTTTATCTGCAAAGGAATTGACTTCCTGGCCCACGAAAGCCACACCGAAAGCCAACTTCTTTGCGGACGACAGATGGAGACAGTGGCTTGAAATGCACCCATCAGGAGACCGTGGAGGGTTAGCAGTCGACGGGTTGTTGTCAAAACTGTTGCTCCTGTCGGCCGTCATGGTGTTGCGCCATTGTAGTGCACAGCCACCTCATAACGCAAGATACATCTTGGCCGGCGCTGCGGATTTCACAAACAAAAGGCCGACTCTTGCAGCTTTGAGGAGCTATTAGAGGATGACCCCGGTACTCGGTCGGTGCTTCCTAGTGCTCTTCAAGCTCATCGTGAGATAAGAGCGCAATGAACAATACAGTTCGCTTGACTCGGCGCAAATGGCTCGAATGATTTACACCTCATCGCGCCCCCTTCCGCATTCATGCATTTGCGAACCGTTTCGCTAACTCGTCGCAAATGCGTGCGTGAAACACCATGCACTACTTGAGTATGCAAGTATAGCTCACCTGTACTCACATCAAAAATAGAAATGGAGGGTGAGTGGCGAAGAAAAGTATCACATGTCGCGAAATCCATGATCGAAATGCCGAAATGATGACGCCCAGGCATCATCATGGCTTGCGACTTTCGCTGAACTCTGAGCATTCTAAACACCAAGATGAATTGAGCTGGTATACGTAGAAAATGGACATTAAATGAATTTTATGTACATAGTGTATCATTTATAATACTACCAAAGACTGAAAACAGCCACGCTCGCCACGATTACTCCCTATCGAGCGATTACGATTGACCCATCTGAACTCTCGGATTTGCATTGGAGCTCGCACTGGAGCTGGTATATAACTGGGCGTCAAAGTGCAGGAGGCGAGATCCTTTCTAGATCGATCGTAATCCAAGCCAGCCTTGCGTTTACAGATTATGTTTCTTCCATCCTGTCTTGCCATCTTGGCTATCTTCCTTCTAGCAAGCTTCCGCATGTCGCTTCAGGCAACGTCACTCTAGAAATCCTAGGTACGCGAGAGCTTGGCCTGGAGCTGCAAGATGTCCTGGACCGACTTGAGCATTACGTCCCCCCAGTCCGTGATGTTCTTGCGTATGCTCCTGACCGCCTCGGGCGTCGCCAGCGGACACTGCGAATGGTGCAGTTTGATGTACTTCCCGCAGTTGA
>JAADWP010000490.1:0-21652 GCA_023336215.1 Globisporangium iwayamae
CTGAAAGAGCACCTCCTCTCGAACGTCGTGCAAATCGACGATCAGGAGTTTGTGCAGAAGGAAGGGATCCCTCAAGGCTCGGTGCTCTCCACTCTTCTTTGCAACCTCTACTACGCGAACTTCGAGCGGAAAGTGATCTGGGGGCGCCTCAGCAAGTTCCATCCAGCGTTTGCGGCTGCGTCTCGAGGGTCTTGCCATCATGAAGAGCTGATGCGCTACACCGACGACTTCCTGTTCATCAGTACGAATCTGAAGCGTGCGCAGATGTTCGCAAAGCTCATGCACGAAGGCAACCCGGATTACGGGTGCTCGATCAACTTTGCAAAAAGCCGCGTCAACTTCGAGGTCTTCGTGCAAACTGACGGAAAATATCCTCACGTCATCCCGAGATTTGATCAAGATTCAAAGGACGCGAGGCTTGGTTGGTGTGGGATGCTCATCGATCCCGTTCGTCTCCAAGTGTTCGTCAACTACGAAAAGTAAGTGTGTTTGTCCAGTGATGAGGCGACACTCTGCATCGGAAACCAACGTGGTTATGTTGTTCAATGCTGTAGCTCCATGACGCAAGCGTCCATTCCATTTGACGAAACGAAGGTACTGCAAGATTTCTTTGTGAACAAGGTACTCTCGTCGATCCGACAGAGATGGCATCCGCTCTACTTTGACTCGGCATATCTCTCGAAAGAGACGATCCAGGTATAAACGCATCGTGTCCGTCGTTACAGCACTTGTGCTTGTGGAGGTTTGCGCTTGGTTCTCAAATACGATGGTGCTGTTCATAGGTGAACCTGTTCCAAATGCTCTGCCTCGCCGCTGTTCGCTTTACGCTGATCGTCGAGATGCTGCCGTTCGTGAACAGCAACACCGAGTTCTTCTACCAAAGCGTTCGCGAAATCATATCAAAAACGGAGAGCGGCGTGAATCGGTGCCTCCAGAGTCCCAGCACGAGCGATGCCGCTGACATTGCTTCGCATGGAGATGTTGGAGCTGGAAACGATTGCTCTAGGACGGCGCCAGAAAACGTGACGGAGCCGATTGACTTGGCGAAGCATGGTCAGAAACGGGTCAAGACGCGCAAGTGCTTGCCAGTCAATGCCGCTGTGCAGAAATCCGAGGTGAGCGAGATGACGACGCTATTGCTTGTGTATACGTCATTTTACATGTTTGGGTCTGAGCGTTCTACGTGTTGTACTGCAGGTCTGGGTCATTGGACTGCAGAGCTTTCACTTCGTGCTTCAGAAGAAGCAAGCGCATTGGAAAAATGGAGCCTTAAACAAGTGGTCGACGGCTCTTCTTGCCTTGCTTGTAAGAGATCAGACGCAATGGCAGCAAGCAGCGCAGGCCGCAAGAGCTGATGAACAAGAAGTAGGAGAAGGCTGGTCGCGGCTTGCTCGAGACCCTCGCAATGCGTTTATTCTGAACCAGTGGCTGGCTCCCACTCGGTAGCTGTCCTCGAATTCAAGATTTTGACAGTTGGAGAGTACGATGACATAACTGTATCGCGCTCTGACAACGAGCTCTCCATGCGTGTGGCAATAGCAAGTGCATTACAATCGGTCTTCACACAATCACGTAAAGGCATTTAACCCTATACGTACACACAGCGAGTACCTGGACACTACTTGCCTGCACGCAACCTTCCTTCCTGCTCACTGAGACTCGCTTCATAGGTCCTTGTCGTGGAAGAACTTGTTGATCATCTCGAAGGACACGGCCGGCTGGTCCATGGGCACCATGTGCCCTGAGTTGAACACGCGAATGAACGCGAGGTTCTCAAACGAGCGCACGCGGCCGGCGTCCGCCACCTCCGAGGTCACGAACGCGCGGTTAGGCGCGTCGTTGAACTGCTGCTTGCCGCTCCAGTCGAGCGCGAGCGTCCACGCCTGGTTGCCCGCCCAGTTGCACATCAAGTCGGCGTCGCCCGCGTAGATGAGCACGCGTACACCGGCCTCCAGAGAGAGCTGCACGTCGTCCGCGAACGAGACCATCTGATCATAGACGAAACCCGAGCCGACCTCGCCGTCGCACTCCCGCCACGACTTCGAATGCTTCGTGTCGACGCCCAGTTGCTTCAGCACCTTCTCCGAATTCAGATACGCGTCAATGTGCTCAAAGTGGAAGCACTTCATCACGTCCTCTTCGTCGCACGCCTGGCGAATGTCGTACGGGTTACGCTTGGCAAGGAAGTACGGCGTCTCGAGGTTCTCCGAGCAGTAATCGAGTGCCTCGAGGCACGCCGACGAGTTCCCCTGGCACGCGACAGTGAGGTCACGGCACACGGGCTGCGCGGCACGCATGGCTTCGATCTGCGCATCGTCCAGCAGCGTCACGTTGTACGAGTTGAATGCCATGTCGACGCTGTGCTGGTACTGCACGATCGGGTCCGTGATGCCGTTGCCGATCGCAATGCCCGCGAGATTGATATGAACAGTGTCAACGGCGCGGCGCACGTTCTGCTTAATCATGTAACTCGCAGCTGCGGGCACGTAGTGGCCGCCGTAGCTCTCGCCCGTGACGAAGAAGTCGCGGCTCGCGAGCTCCGGGTGCTTCTTCAGGAACTCCTGCAGGAACCAGTAGATGTTCTCGCCCACATTGAACTCGCCTGAGTCGTAGTCCTTCTCCTCACCGTACGAGTAGCCCACGCCCGTTGGCTGGTCGAGCCAGATCACGTTCGCCTCGCGGTTCCACGAGTACGGGTTGATCTTGGTCGAAAGATTAGGCTGCACGTGGCACGGGCCGTTTTCGGCGAGCAGTGCCATCATGCTCGAGCACCCGGGACCACCCGTGAGCCAAAGCACAAGCGGGTCCGTCGACGGGTTGCTGCGCGACTCGACGTACCAGTAGAAGTAGTGGTCGTCCTTCTTGTTCGGGAGCTTGACGTAGCCAGTCTCGTGGTTCGTAAAGCCGCAGAAGAATTCTTCGTCATCCTTGTCGTTGCTCACCACCGCATTGTTGCGCAATGCGCTGTCAATCACAGGAGAGGACGATGACGACGACACTGGGGCGCGGAAGAGCTTGCTGCTGCTCTCCTTCGTCACGATACCGAACGTGAGCAGCAGCGCGAGCGCCGAGAGCACGATGAGCGCTCCACGCTGCTTCTGCGTGCGCGAGAGCTTGCGGTTCCTGGCCACTGTCTGCAGCTGCTGGGGCGAGCTGCTCCCGTACACGGGGATCAGCGGCGTGCGCTCCGTCTTGCGGCTGCCGCCGTTCGCTCCAGCCACACGCATCATGATCGTCTTCGTCGTTGTTTCTCTGGTGGGAGAATTCTTGTTTGGAGTTTAAATCCGCGGTTGAAGTGTATTGTGTTAATTTCAATTACAGCTGTATATTTAACCAAATTTACTTATATAATCATAATATTAAGCGCAATTTTGTATAATTGCATAATTACAAATACACGCACTATCAAGCGAGCTCTTACGACATATCCGCTGCGTTGCCCGGTTACATAAATGTTACACAAAAGTGTCTTATGCTTACACAAAATCTGTGTTACAATTTTATCCAGTATACACTATAAAAAAGGTTTTTCTACCTAGAAAAGCTTGTTTTAAACCTACACTAACACCCATGATATAGCTACACAACCACGCGGCGAGCTCGTTCAGAAGCAAAGCCAGAGGAGCGACACAAATGGCGCTTCGCGCCTTCATGCTCGCTGCCGCCAGCATAAACGAGTGGCCTTGCTCCGTTGCGAGCTGCCAAACAAACGTGCATTGAATTGATGGCGCGGCGGAACCCGGAATTCTGAAGCAGGTCAGCTAAGCTGGTCGGCTTGGCTTGTGGCTCGTGTGCAGTGATACTCGTACCTAGAACGCCTCGTTGCGCAGGAAGCGGTTGATGAGGTCGAGCGCGACCACAGGCTGGTCGAACGGCACCATGTGGCCCGAGTTGAAGATGCGGATGAACGTCAACTGCTCTTCAAACGCACGCACCGTGCCCGCATGGACCGTTTCACTGCCTTCCACAATGTATGGGCGCTCCTTCGCTGCGTTGAACTCGCGTGTGTGGTCCCAGTCGAGCGCGAGCGTCCACGCCTGGTTGCCGTACCAGTTGCACACAAGGTCAGCGTCGCCCGCGTAGATGAGCACGCGGATCTTGGCCTCATTGAGCAGGTCCGCCACGTAGCTCTCGTAGCCGCGCATGATATCCATGGCGAAGCCCATGCCCACGGCCGCGCTGCACGCCTCCCACTTCTTCGCGTGCTCTTCGCTCACGTTCAAATGTGCGCGCACCGCAGGCAAGTTGAGGTATGCGGTCGCGTTCGCCATAGCGTCGTCGTAGCAGTGCATCGAGTCGGCAGCGTCGCACGCCATGCGGATGTCGTACTGGTTACGTTGCGACGTCGCCAGCGCCGACAGGATCTTCTTTTGGCAGTACATGAGCGCCTCGACGCACTTCAGCGACGAATCCTGGCAGTCTTCCAGAAGCTTGGTGCACTCCGGCAGCGCAGCTTTCGCAGCTGCGAGTACCGACGCGTTCATGAGTGTGATGTTGTACGCATTGTCGACCATGTCGAGCGCATGCTGGCTCTGGATCACGGGGTTTACAAGCCCATTGCCAATCGCAATGCCCTGCAGGTTCAAGTACACGGTCGCACTCGTCTTGTTCACGGCCTCGTTCTCCTGCCAAATGTAGTGCGCCGCCGACGGGACGTAGTGACCTGCGTAGCTCTCACCTGTGAGGTAGAGCGGGCGGCCCTTGAACTCTGGGTGCTTCTTCACAAAGCCCTGGAGGAACCAGTAGATGTTCTCCTGGACGTCGTCCTCGTCGTGGTCTAAGTCCACATTCGGGCCGTACGAGAAGCCCACGCCCGTCGGCTGGTCGAGCCAGATCACATTCGCTTCGTTAGTCCACGAGTACGGATTGACCGTGGTCGTGAGGTCCGGGAGCACGTGACACGGCCCGTTCTCACCAAAGAGCGCGGTCATGCTCGAGCAACCGGGGCCGCCAGTGAGCCAGAGCACGAGCGGGTCCTTGCTCGGGTTGCGGCGCGACTCGAAGAACCAGTAGAAGTAGTGGTCGTCCTTCTTGTTGGGCAGTTTGATGTACCCGGCGTCATTCTTTGTGTCATTGCAGAAGGCGTTACCGGTAGTAGCAACAACAGCAGGTGGAGGCGGTGGTGGCAGAATGGCGACTGGCACGGGTGTGACGGTCGACTTTGGTGGCGCAGCAGTTGTGGGCGCAGGGATCGCTTTCACTACAGCTGGCGCTGCGGTCTCCGTCGGTGCGGAGCTCGTGGTTGATGCCTTTGACGAACTGCCGCCGCTGGAAAGCACCCATCCGCCGATCAAAGCGACGATGAGCAGCACTGCGACGAGGATCGTGACGCGCTTGCGGCGCTGCGCTGTCGTGTCGACACCAGACGTCTGCACTTCCGGACGCAGGGGCGTGCGCTCGTTCGCCATGCTTTCGCTTGTCTGTTGCTCTAGAGAGGGGGAGACAGTTGAGACCTTGGCGGGGAAATTCACACTGAAGATCGCTTCCTGGCTTTCCATTCGAGTGGCACACAACAACCACGTGCCCCCAGATAAATCAGGAGCGAGCCAAAAAATCGTGTGGGTACAGAAGCTTCAATGAGGTCTGAGAATCTGATACCGCCACCATTACCACTCATCCGACCGAGCGCAAGCAAGCTGAGCCTGACTAGCGAGAGCTCACACTCCGGCGACAACACAACACTGTCCGGTCTCGCCAATGCGATGCGCCGATGCGGAGATTGACCAATGCGTTTGTTGATTTTGGCGCTGTGACGCACGTCGATCGCCAAGTTGAAGTTGCCATTGCGCCGTTGGCGAAATTTCAGCGGCTCCAACTGACCAATTCGTCAGAGGATCTCGCAGTCACAAAGCCTCAAACTTGCGCTGCTTTCATCTACTCTTTACTGCTCTCAGTGTGCAAGAGATCAGTTCTCACGACATTCACAAGCATGAACGGGAGCAGTAAGGAGATGTGCTCGCCCGAGAGCGCCACCGCTTCAACAAGTCGCCGCCACCACCACCACCCGATGGAGCACCTCGAGGACTCGGGTGATCTGCGCGCCATCTTGCAAAAAAACAGTGAAGAGCATCACTTCCGCTTCACGATGGAGCTCAGCAGCACCAGCAACAACGGCAACGAGCAGGAGCTGCCACACATTCTCCACAGGCAGCACGCGCGCGAGTTCGTCGAGGCCGTGCGCACTTTACCACCGAGTCCGCAGCTTCTAGAGCCTCCGCTCCAAATCTCAAGTCTGCTGACGGAGCGGAGCTTTAAAGTCTCTTTACTGGAACACTTATGATGCGAGAACGAGGGCATCCCGACCGAGCCCGTGGAGACGAGCATCCTGGCGTACACAGTGGACTATCTGGGCCAGTGTGCCACACGCAGGGTGGAGCTGCGCCACCACCCGCGGATTCAGGAGGTGATCCGCCACGGCGGCCGGTGGCTGCTCCCGCTCGCAGTGCTCTACATCGCGCGTCTGCAGACGTAGATTGTGAAGCGGCTCCTGGGGACGCAGACAGCGACGTTGTGGAGCTAATGAGAAGCTTCATAGGGCTGTAGCAAGAAATGTGGAGCGTTTTGATTGGTTTTCTGCCTTCATGACAGTACTCGAGGTCTGTGCGTTGAGCTCAGCGAGCAATCCATCTCCTTCTCATGCGCTCTTCTTTAGACTTCACGGCGGCGACGCGGGCAAGCAGCTTACGAGAGTTGAGCTTTGCTTGAACGTCAACAACCGCACAGGATTGCTGTGACTGCGCTCAATATCATCCAGGAGTGACGGTGTGCGACCATCACTCCCAGATCATGCTCTTATTCCTTGAGATCTGAGTCTGACTCGCATCGCCCGCCTGTTCAGATTGCCCAACAGAGCTGCTCGCACTCGGCCACTCGCTTCAAGCGCCAGCAACCAGCAGCCACTACACCACACCAGCACCAAAAGCGCTATGGCACTGAGCGAGGGCACTCCACTCCTCCTCAGTGACTCTACTGTCATCCGCTCGCCGCCACCGAGACGCAGGCGCGTGCTCAAGGTCGTGCTATGTGCCGTTCTGCTCGTCGGCATCATTCTCATCGTGCTCGCGGCTGCGCTGCGCCGACTCGCAGCGCCCGCGGTTGCGTCTGCTACCACTGCAAACGGATACATCTGCGGCACGACGAAGAACGAGGCCGGGTACATCACGCTGCCCAACAAGAAGGACGACCACTACTTCTACTGGTTCTTCGAGTCGCAGAGCCTGCAACCGAACAAGGACCCGCTTGTGATCTGGCTCACAGGCGGACCTGGCGCCTCGAGTCTCTATGCGCTCTTGGCTGAGAACGGGCCATGCACGATGCAATCTGATCTGACGACCAAGAATAACGCGTACTCGTGGACTAACCAGGCGAACGTGATCTGGCTTGACCAGCCGACGAACGTGGGTTTCTCGTATGGCGCACCAGAGGACGCGGACTTCAACGGCACGAACGTGGGCGAGAACCTCTACTGGTTCCTTCAGGGCTTTATCGAGAAGCACCCAGAGTTTGACAATCGTGAATTCTTTCTCTTTGGCGAGAGCTACGGCGGCCACTACGTGCCCAACGGTGCGCACTACATCTGGCAGCAGAACAAGTTGGGCAGTAAGCAACTGGGAACCAAGAGAATCAACTTCCAGGGCATTGGCATCGGCAACGGTTGGGTCGACCCTGAGACGCAGGTTCGTCGTCTCGTTATCGTAGTGAGCTTGTGTTTGTCTAACTGACAATGTGTGTGTGTGTGTCTTTAGTACTTGTACGCAGACGCGATGGCGGAGAACGCGTACAACATTTCGTTCCTGAACGACTCACAGATCGCGCAGATGAAGAAGGATAACCTCGTGTGCGTGGAACTCAGTCTCGAGTGTCGCAGGAACCCTGGTAATGGCTCGATCTGCCTGGAGGAACAGAGCTATTCCTTCGAGAAGCACTTGCTGCCGTTCTTCGCTGCGAAGCGGAACCCTTACGACATCCGCGAGACCTGCGATACGGACGTCGACCCGTCCTGTGATAGTGAGAGCGTAGCGCTCATGACAAAGTTCCTCAATTCCGACAGAGTCCGGCGCTATCTGAACGTTAACGTGGGTCCCAACAAGCAGTGGGAGGAGATCAACAGCGAGGTCAACATGGCGTTCATCATGTCGGGTGACAACGCGCAGCCATCGCAGCTGCAGGTCGCTGAGATGCTTAACGACGGCATTCGCGTGCTCGTGTACAATGGCGACGCGGACCTCATGTGCAACTGGCAGAGCAGCGACGCGTGGACCAAGGCTCTGAAATGGAAAGGTTTTGAGGGCTTCAATGCCGTAAAGGAGCGCCATTTCTTTGCAGAGGACGCAAACATGGCGGGGGCGGCGCCTGTGGACGCGGGAATCGTGCGCTCGTTTGGCGATTTCACGTTCCTGCGTGTGTACAACGCGGGTCACATGGTGCCGAAAAACCAGCCGGCGGCTGCGCTCGACATGCTCAACAAGTTTCTCCGCAACCAAGAGCTATAACAGCGTTAGCGAGCGTACGTTATTCAGTCTTCTAGGCAGTAGCAGACTTTATGAGCTGTATGTGTGGCAATGGAATTCGTTCATGGTCTTTAACCTTTTGTTTTCCACTAAGACCAATGAGACTTTGTCAATGGCACCACCTGAAGTCCTCGCTCCAGGCGATCACGCGCCGCACTTCGCAAGTAGCTGCAAACTCGAAAATCAGCGACAGAAAATTCACATCGAGTGCGTTCAGCACCGTTGTCCGCTTGACTTTAGTTGCCAGAGCGTCATTCAGCACGACGCCCAGAAGCGCCAGCTTGCGTTCCATTGGGACGCTCACCTGCAAATACTGACTCGCGGGTCTCTGCTGGCAAATGCTTGTAGCGTGCCCACATGGGAGGCGGCTCTCATTATGCCAAGCAACTCATTTGAGGTCTCCCCAGGCGGGTGGTAGTCATTCGTGCAGGGTCTGGGCACTATGGCGTTCAAGCTGAGCTCCTCGACTTGGTACACGCGCCTGCTCTTTTGAACGATTCTCAAGATGACAGTGAAGTAAGGCGGGTTCATCACGTTCTCGCTCAATTCGAGCGAATGGATGGCGTACTGGCAACTCGGTAGGGTGAACATGCGGTCGAGGAAGCACTCGATGATCTCAATTGAGGCGACCGTGAGCTTGCACTTTGCAAACAAGAGCTCGAACGTGCCATTGGGATGTGAGAGCCGGGATTGCACTGCGCGCACGGCGGATTGGATTCCAGACTGGCCTCATGCTACTTCAGTGCACCAATCAACCCTTTTCTTCGGTGCACCCGCTCAGAGAACCCCGAGGAGGCCGTGGAAGTGCTGGAGAGCGAGTCGTGCGCAGGGTAAAATCATCCCCCAGGTGGTCACGGGGGAGAAAGAAAGAGTCACGTCAAGCTGCGTGTTCATTGTGAGACAGGCTTCCAGCCCAGTGTCGTGTTTCAGCAGTCGATTGTGGCAACACCCCGTTCTACGCAATCTATTGTCTCACCACCAAAGAAAGTGCGACTCAAAAGCCAACGCCCACTCGGATCAATGCATTTGTCATCCAGCACCAGAACAAACAAGCGAAGCTATTCACAAGGAGCCAACCACCATGACGCACCAGTCTCAAGCCACCAGCCCCGCCGCCGCGTTCAAGGCGTACGTGTACATGAGCTTCGGCGCCATGGAGAAGGAACTCAAGCTCCGCACCGATATCCCGCAGAAGAGTCCGCTCGGAGCTACCCAGGTGCGCATCAAAGTGCACAGCGCGGCGCTCAACCCGGTTGACTGGAAGCTGCTCGAGTGGGGCGCGCAGTTTTTCCACACGTCACCAACGGAGGACGTGCCGTTCCGCATCGGCTTTGATGCCGCCGGCACGGTTGTCGAACTCGGTTCGGACGTGAAGAACGAGGACGACGGGCTCGCAGTGGGCGATGCCGTGTACACGATGATGCCTTTCACGGACTTTGGTACCGTGGGCGAGTACATCGTTGTCGATATCGCGTACGTGGCGCCCAAGCCGCGTAACCTGGACTTCGACCAGGCTGCGAGTGTCCCACTCGCGGGTCTAACAAGCTACCAGGCGCTGGTCACGCACACCAAGGTCCAAACTGGCGAGCGCGTGTTGATCCTCGGAGGCAGTGGTGGCACGGGCATCTTCGCGTTGCAGATCGCCAAGGCACTCGGTGCGGGGCAGGTGATCACAACCACGAGCTTCCGCAACACCGAGTTTGTCAAGTCTCTGGGCGCGGACCAGGTGATCGACTACACCAAGGAGAAGTGGGTGGAGCTACTGGAGTCGCACTCGATTGACGTGATCTACGACTGCGGCATGGAGCCCAACTCGTGGAACGACGACGCCCAGAAAGTCTTGAAGAAGGACACGGGCCGCTTTGTGACGATCTTACCGGTGACTGAGCCCATCGAGTCCTCTATTGGCGCCACGTTGACCCACATGACCGTTGAGACCTCAGCCCAGGACCTCAAGGCGCTCACCAAGTGGATTGAGAACGGACAGATCCAGATAGTCATCGACTCGGTCTTCCCGTTTGAGAGCTTGCTGGAGGCACTCAACAAGGTCAAGAGCTCGCGTGCTCGAGGTAAAGTGGTGGTACAGGTCTCGACGGCAGCGCAGTAGATAATGTGAAGGTCAGGTGTACACAATGTATTGACGATTGTTCTGACAGCCATGGGGCTCAGTGCTAGTTTCCCAAAAGCGCAGAGCTCGAGCGCGCTGGCGAATCGCTTTGGTCGTGAGTAGTAGAGTCTGAACGCGAACCAGCGACAGGAGTGCACGTTCAAGATAGGTTTTCTTCTAGTTGACATCCGTACCGCAGCACCGAGAACAGCGCAGCAAAGTCATTCACACACACAACGATGCTGCTTAACAGTATTGTGCTCAAATGTGACGATCGATATTCCACAATCACTGGGACCTTTGCTTGCGGCTCTCCGTTTGCTAAACGTGGTAGTGTGTCCACTTCGTAGACGGCCCTGACGATGTCGAGGAATTGGCTAGGGGGTCTTCTCCGGCGGCCGGTAGAGGCGATTGTGGAAAGAGTAAAGTGGCAGAATGAAGTTCAAACTGAGCTCCTTGAATTGGAAAGCGGGATAACTCTTCTCGGTGATTCGTGCGACTACATCCAGCTCATCATCGGACATCGCATTCTCACTCAAGTCCAAGGACTTAATGTCGTACTGACGCCCTGGATGAGCGAACCCGCGGTCGAGGAAGCGCTCGACGATCTCTAGCAAGACAGTTGTGAGTTGAACTCCGCACATTAGAGCCCATTCGCGATCTTGCGAAGCTGGGATACCGACGGAGCTGACAAGTCACCAGCTCACGAGACGTGATCAGTGATGACGTCTCGACTTGGGACCTCTGGAATACCATCAATGTCGATGGAGAGGTCATGAACGCGAGCAGAGCTTCACCCAGCGACTCGTTCACTGGACTCCACTTGGTATAATCACCAAAGCTGAAGTCGATGACAAAGCTCGGGCATTCGGGAAGCTATGCTGCCTGAGAAATAGTAAGTTCTCTCTGCGACTTTCTTTCCCTTCCAGCCATCAACAGCAAGTAGGGAAAGCTTGCAAAGCATCCCGGTTGTGGATCGTTGTAGTAGCAATCGTGGAGTTCTTTCTGGCAGATTGGTGCTTTTAAGTAATCACATTTGATTTTTACTACAAGCCTGCTGAAGTGCACAATATCGTCAACAAACCTTTGCAGACCATGGCGTCTCTCAGAAGTGCTGCGTGAAATCGGTGTTCCAGGCGATTGCTCGCCGCACCTCGCGACTTGCGGCAAACCGGAACACTAACGACAGCAAACTCAGGTCGAGCGAGTTCAGTGCCGATGTTTTTTTTCCTTTGGACCGAGCGTCATCGCTAACCACAACGCTCAGGAACGCCAGCTTGACCTCCATCGGGACTGTAGTTTGCAGCAACTGATTTTGATGCGCAGCTTCCAGGAGCTTTCGCTCGTTCTTCAAATCCTCGTTGTCAGATGAGAACGCCATCTTTGTCCCAGTGAGTTCAATGAGAGAGAGAGAGCGGTTGACTTGCAAGGTTTTGTTCAGACTCGCGAGTCCCTTAACGCCGAACCAGCATTCGAGTAGTCGCACTTCTTGCAACACCAAAGGGTTTTCAGTCTTGGCTAACAGTGCAGCCAGGCGCACCGCAAAGGCGTCATTGAAGCACTCCCGACTCCCGTTCAGGTTCAATATAAGCAACCGACGTCCCAGTTTCCCATTCAGCGCGTCGAGTAGCCCTGAGATTTCAGCGGCAGAAGCGGAGTCGAGATGCAGTCGCTCGAGGTTCACACAGTGTTCACCAAGCATTTGTGACAACGTTTGTGGAACAGGAGCTGGGTACGTGAGACGGGATAAGCCGAACATGCTGCGAATTGAGTCCGTGAACTCAAACGTGAGCGACTGGAACTGGCGACCGATAGTTGTAATCAGTGGCTTCAAATCCTCCACGTGGGTTTCGCTTTCACTGACACCAAAGGTTGCATTGAACCAGCCGTCTTGTGCAAATATGTGATCTTCCAGTGGTTCTTGCTCCATGCTCTCAACGAACTCAGGCTTGACCCATCCAAGTCCAACACCAGGGACAACGATGCATACGGACCCATCTGCTCGAACACAAAGCGCCTCCAATTCACTTCGCTCTGCCAAAGTATTGGTCCGCGCCACTTTCTCGCCGGTCCACGTGGATTCCGATGTCTGACCCCACTCAAAAATCTCGATTGAAGCGCCTTTTTCCACCGTGCATACCATCAGAGCGCCTGTCGTCACTGAGCTCTTCCAGGTGTCTTTACCCCCGTAGACTAGCTCTGCTATTGGGTTGCGCAACGTGCTCACAAGAGTCCTGATTGCCAAGGGACTCAATGTCAACTTCCCGATTGTGCGGAGCTTGAAAGCGCCGGCAAAGCACTTCAGGCGAGGGTAGAAGAGTCCGAACGCGAGCCAGCGCCAGTGCTCGACGTTCGTTTCTTCGTTCTTGTACTGTGACACCACATAACTGGAAATGTCTTCTTCTAGCGGACAGCCGTACCGCAGCGCCGAAAACATCTCTGCCGAAAACGTTGGACGCACGCTGTTACTCAGCGAGATTTTACGCAAACGCGATGGTGCGTTATCCAACTTCACAATCGGCAGCTCTCTACTCGCTAGTTGGGGTAGCGTGCTCACGTCGAGCGCGGTTCGCATGATATCGAGGAACTCGCGCGGGGTCTCTTCCTGTAAACGGTAGCCATTCTGATGAAGAATCGGCGAAATGGCGTCTAGGCTGAGCTCTTCAATCTGATAAACGCGCTTGCTCTTCTCGACGATTCGCGCAGTGACAGCTAGCTCTGCAGGTTTCATCATGTTGCCGCTCAAATCCAGCGAGCTGATCGTCAACTGGCGGCCTGGGTGGGCAAATGCGCGGTCGAGAAAGCTCTCGATGATCTCCAGCGAATCGACCGTGAGATTGCAATTCGCAAACGAGAGTCTGAACGCGAGAAATTCGGCAGGCTGGGACTGCGAACGCATACCTGAGGAAGTGTTGTGCCGGATCCCCGGCAGTGCCACTCGGGTGGTCATGAATGCCAAGAGCTCTTCGCCTAGTGACTCGTTCACTCGGCACCACCGAATATGATCTTGGAAACTGAAGTCGATGACACACGTTGGGAATGCCGCATTCTTGAACAGGCTCTTGTGAACATTGCTGAACGCATTGCCGACCATATCGGACAGCAGCACGTCGAGCCAGAACGCGGTCTTGAGCTCTGAAAACGAATTTAGCCGCTGCGAATGCTGAGTAAAAGCAGCGAATGCACTGAGAATCCCCGGACGATCGTCATCTGTCAAATAGCTGTCGTAGCGCGCGGGCGAGTTGAACTGCAGCTTGAGTACGGGCATGGCGTCCAGCAGCGACAGTGACGTCGCGGGTGGCGGCGGTGTGAGCTCCAGCAAGAAGCACAGCACTGGCTCGACCGTGTGCAGCAGCTGGTGACTCTCAGCCGCTCGTGCACCCTGGAACAGGGTGACGTTCGCGTGCTGGCGGCAGGTGCGCGGTGGCGGCGGCGGCGGCATCATGCTTGCTCGTGGGCGGGTGATGAAGATGCGATTGGCAGATCCCCCATTCCTGAAATCTCACAAAAGAACTGAAAAATCAAAGGAAGCATCGATGGCTTCTTTTGGATCTTTCGGACCAACACTCACATACTCCAAGTAAGGATTGACAAGCAAAGCGGCGGTCTCATTTGCGAAAACGAAGCACAAAAGCTCACAACGAGAATGGGGATCTCGGGCCTGCTGCCAGCGCTCCAGAGCATCACAGAGACGCGGTCGCTCGCTGATTATCGCGGTCAAACGATCGCGGTCGACGGTTACTGCTGGTGCGACGCACAGTGCATGACTGCCTGGAGACTCATACGAATGCGGGAACGCTCACATGTTGATCCGCTGCTCTTGTTATGTGTGGCTGAATTCGAAGGCTCCATCGCGCGATCTACTCGTGCAGCCAGGAGTTGTGCTTGGGCGTAGAAACCGACAGGTACGCAACTGTTCTGTATGCGCATGGCGGGTTGAGCGCCTTGCATTCTAGCGCAAGGCTAATCGCTTGTGATAATTGATGATTGCCGTACTGCATGACAGATATGTCAACTACTTCATGCGCAAAGTCGATGAGCTTCTTGCTCACGACATCACTCCGTACATTGTCTTCGACGGAGGTCCGCTCCCCATGAAGAAAGGCACAGAAGTGCAACGGCGCAGGTGCGAACGCGTGCTGGTGATTGATTGAATCAGCTTTGTTTACTGAGCTGATGGCTGCTTTACACACAGCGCGCGAGAGCGAAACCGCGAGCTGGGCATCGAGTGCTACAACCAAAAGGATTTCGACGCGGCAAGGAAATATTTCACTCGTGCAGCGGATGTTACGCCCTACATGGCGCACCAGATCATCCAGGTACAGCTGTGGAGCCGGTCGTTCGTATTTGTCCACTGCTTCACAGTGCCCTTCATCACTCTATCATTACGTATCTACTGCTCTAGAAACTGAAAAAGAAGAGGGTGCTCTTTGTCGTCGCGCCTTACGAAGCCGACGCGCAGCTGGCGTTCCTGATGCTGAATAGACTCGCTGACGCTGTGCTCACGGAAGACTCGGACTGCCTCCCGTTCGGATGCCACACGGTGCTCTTCAAGCTCGACAAGGCTGGCGACGGGCTCGTTCATGAGATCAAGCTGGAAAATCTCAAGAATAACAACCCTGACTGCGGATTGGACTTCGACGCGTTCACGCACGAGATGGTACGTACGTTTTGCATGTGTCAACCTGTGTCAAGTTCGAAAGCCTGTATTGCCCAGTGTACTGACTTCTCTTTGTACTCCCCAGTTTCTTGAAATGTGCATCTTGTCGGGATGCGACTACCTCCCGAGTCTCTCGAGGGTCGGGCTCAAAACCTCGCACGCGTTGATAAGCTGTCATGGATCAGTCAGCAAGGTATACATCAATTTGAAAAGCGGGCATCCATATCACCGCATCCAGGTCATGACTGATTCTTACTCTCTAACTCTCTCGCTCTTGCAATGCGCTCAGGTCTTAGAAGCTTTGCGACTGGAAGGAAAAATCTCGGTCCCCGAAGATTACGAAGCGGAATTCGAGAAGGCAGTGCTCACTTTCCGCTGTCAGCGCGTCTACGATCCTCGCACGCAGGTGTGGGAAGTGTGCTTCGTCTATGGATATCTGCGTTTTGGCTAACAGTGCCAATTCTATTGTATTCGCAGCAAGTCGTTCCATTGACACCCATTCCAAGTGGAACTCTGGCTGAAGATGCGTCGATGGCATTTCTTGGACCAGACATGTCGAAAGCCGTTGCACAACAGATCGCAGAAGGCGAGATGGATCCGGTGACAGAGCAGCGCTTTGACTCGCTGCCGGCTCTTGTCACGAGCACCACTGACCAGGTTTGTCAGCCGACTGGTGTGGACGCTTTGGTGGAGGAGTTCACAGAGTTGGCGATTCAGGAGCAGAAGACAATTGGTGGCGAACTGGTTCCCGCCAAGTTCTCTCTCCTGCGCAAGGCCCAAGTGGGGCTTCACCTGGTGGCGATGGCGCTCCCTCTCGGCTATTACTGCGTGATGAACCACTTTTACTACTGTAGCAGTGTTACTTTGTATTAGTATGAACAACTGTTTCGACAGGTAAGCAAACTGTCAGATGGAACTTTGTGCATTATTCACGTTTGATAACATCCATATCCACCACTGTACCTACCACACACTCTTTTGCACATGACAAAACCAAGAGCATTGGGCACTCATGCACCTTACTTAGTACGCCTCGCCCTTAAAGAACTTGTTGATCATCTCGAGCGACACGGCCGGCTGGTCCATGGGCACCATGTGGCCGGCGTTGAACACACGCAGGAACGCAAAGTTCTCGAACGAGCGCAGCACACCGGCGTCCACAGCCGAGGCGTTCGCCACCAGTGGGTCATGCGTGACAAAAGCACGCTCTTCAGCGGCGTTGTAGCCGGCCTTGCCGCTCCAGTCGAGGTCGAGCGTCCAGGCGCGGTTGCCCTGCCAGTTGCACATGTAGTCGGCGTCACCCGCGTAGATGAGCACGCGCAGGCCGTCGTTGAGCATGTCAGCCACGTATGTATGGAAACCCATGGACCAGTCACCGTCGGTCGTGAACGTCTTGTACACGTCCGGGCTGCTCTCAATCCAGGTCGTCACGCGGTCGATGTCCACGTTGATGTACCTGCGCACCTTGGGCGAGTCGAGGTACTCCTCAACGTACGTCATGTCGTAGCAGTTACCACCGCCTTCGGTCTGGTTGCACGGTTTGCGAATGTCGTAGTTGTTGCGGTTCGCGTACGAGAATGGTCCGATGAGCTTCTCGGTCCAGCACATTTGCGCATCAGTACAGATCGAGCCGTTCTTTGGGGCTTCCTGGCACTCGCGCGTGAGTTCGATGCACTCGACGGCATCCACTTTCATCTGCGCGATCTGCGTGTCGTTGAGCAACGTGATGTTGTAGGCGTTGTCGGCCATGTCGACGTTGTACTTGTACTGGATGAGCGGGTTCGTGAGCCCGTTACCGACCGCAAGGCCCTTGAGGTTGAGTTTGAGCGGCTTGTCGTCGCCCTTGCCGGTCTTGTTGAGCTTGCTCTGCTCCCAGATGTAGTGCGCCGCCGCCGGAACGTAGTGGCCGCCGTAGCTCTCGCCGGTCACGAAGAAGTCGCGGCCTTCGTACTCGGGGAACTTCTTGAGGAAGCCCTGGAGGAAGAAGTAGACGTTCTCGCCCACGTTCGTCTCGTTGTAGTCCTTGTCGTCCGGCACGCCGTACGAGAAGCCCACACCCGTGGGCTGGTCGAGCCAGATCACGTTCGCCTCGTTCGTCCACGAGTAGTTGTTGAACTGCGTCGAGAGGTCCGGGAGCACCGTGCACGGTCCGTTCTCCGTGAGCATCGCGATGAGGCTCGACGAGCCAGGGCCACCAGTGAGCCACAACACGAGTGGGTCCGTCTCGGGACTGCTGCGCGACTCGAAGAACCAGTGGAAGTAGTACGTGTCCTCCTTGTTCGGCAGGTTGATATACCCGGCGTCGTTCTTGGCGATACCGCAGAAGAACGGCTCACGCTTCTTCACCACCACGGGCGCGCCGTCCGCGCCCGTGCCAGTGGTCGTGGTCGTGGAGCTGCCCACGGGCGAGCGCAGCAACCAGGCCGCTGCCGCGACGATCGCGACACCGAGCGCGAACTTGGCGAGAAACGCACGCTTCGTGCCGCTTGAGCGGTTCGCGCTGTTGTTGGTGTTCACGACCAGCGGCGTCTGCTCGTTCGACGACATGGTTGGTGACTGGGTCAGCTTGTGGCTCCGGCAGTCCGTCTGCTAATGGACGTCTGTGCTCGATGTGGCGGATTGCGGAGTGAGCAGTTGGGTTGCGTGTGTGGCTGGGTGATGTGGATGTGTGTACTGAGAGTGAATGTGCAAAAGCGGGAGATGCGGGACAAGAGTGCCGTTTGAGAAAGCGTATTGAAGTGTCAAAGCGCGCTTTCACATAGGAAACCTGTATCAGAAAGCCCGCACTCGGAGGAGTGATGATGGGCGCATGCTCTGCTTTGCGATTGGAAACAAAGCGCTGAGAAACCTAGTTTTTATTTGCAAGAGCGCTTTTAGAACCTGGATTTTATGAAGATGATTTAGATAAAGTAAGGGAAATTTAGAGCAAAAACTACTATGAGAGATACTAAAACGGTGGGAGATGGGATTTTTGTACCGGAATTTTGTTGTTCTCAGACGAGCTATTCACTCGACCCAAGCTTCTGAGGATGCGTGAAGAAGGTAGCAAGATCTTCACCTGAGCTCTTGAGCAGGTCTAATCTGCTTTACAGGATGGTCGTGATACCATCAACAAGGTGGGTAGCAGCACAGTCGAGTCTCCTGTTCAACACCAAGATCGTGGCCAAGGACGACCACCTTCCGGATGGGACATTCATCCCTGCCGGCACTGCATAGGACTCTGTAAGTTGTTTTTCCTGTCGTGCAAATCTACTTTGTGTGTCTACCTTGTCAGGGCACCATGGGAGACACTTTCAATTTAGCCTTTGTTGTTAATGCTCACTCACTTCTACGTCCAATGATTGTACGATGCACGCAAACGACTCCTCGACCCTAGCAGCCGCGCCCGTCTCCAGAACGCGATGCCGTATCTCCACGGCGTCGGCTTCACGTCGATCGACCTCGAGTTCGGTAACGATGCGGACAAGTACGGCAAGCCAACGGGTACGTACCCACTCCTCAAGCCACTTATCACTTCTTGGCACCAGTCTCGAGTCCTTCGTTGAGACCGTGCTGCTCGAGGCGGCAAATCCAGAAAGCCACATCCCCACGCGTTCAACGACTTCATCAAGATCTCGGCTGGCGCAGGATCCACCGAGGATCCGACACGCAAGTCACGCAAACTCGCGACCACTCTCAAGTCTGCTGACCTCGGGTCTGCGCTACTGGAGGCGGTGGAGCTCGAGATCGCAGGGGAGATAACGACGACGAGTATGAGCTCGGACTCGACGAAGAGCGCAAGCTGTGCCTCAAAGTCCACAGCCAAGAGTGGTGCGTGTTTAGTGGCGTGTGAGCCACCCGTGGCGACTTTGGAGGTCAACGTTCTTCTTCTGAACGTTGTATTCGATTTACGTCATCGTAAATTGCGTTCTTTCCTGTACACTACGTGGTACTCGCCGTAGCAGGTTGTTCTTTCCGACACATTCCCAAACTCAAAACTCCTATCTCGACATGATTGAGTTCACTTTTTGTTTTGAAGGTAGAAACTCACCACCGCATACTGTTCGTAGAATCACAGTTGCTACTGGCGGTGCAAACGCTACCTCACACACTCTCCTATTACAAGAAGGCACCGTTTTCCAGAAACTTGGCAATCATGTCGAGCGCCACCTCGGGCTGGTCATGAGGGACCATGTGGCCCGCGTGGAAGACGCGCACGAAGGTCAATCGGTTGGTGAACTTCTGGACAACTCCAGCGTGAATCCCTGATCGAGTGATGAAAGGTTGCTCATCTGCAGCGTTGAAGCCGGTTTTGCCCTCCCAGTCCAGCGCTCGTGTCCAAGCTCGGTTCCCGTACCAGTTGCAGGCCAAGTCTGCGTCCCCAGTGTACACGAGCACCCGGATGCCTTCGTTAAGTAAGTCAGCGACGTACGGGCTGTAGGACACCATCACATCGCCGCTCTGGGAGAAAGCGGAGTGCACGTCCTCATTGAGAAGCTCCCATTTGCCCGCTCGCGCGTCGTTCTCTTTGCTTTTCAGAAGCCTGGCACGCACTTGTGGTAAGTTGAGGTACTTTGCAATGTGGTCCATGGAGTTGCATGCTTGAGCGTCCGCGGCTACGCACACTTCACGAATGTCGAATGGATTTCGGTCCGAGCCAATTGTGAAGGGCAAATCCAGATTGGACTCGCAGAACGCCTGTGCGTCAATGCACTGAGTCGTGTTCGCTTGACAAGCTCGGACCCGTCTTTCGCACTCCGGAGCTGCAGTATTCTGCATTGCTGCAAGCTGCGAGGTGTTCACGAACGAGACGTTGTAGGCGTTCTCAGCCATGGCGATGTAGCGAGGGAACTGGATCGCCGCGTCGACAAGGCCGTTGCCGATCGCGATACCTTGCAAGTTGATCTGTCTCGTAGCTGTCGTGTTGGATGCGTTGGTGCTAACGTTCCGTTGCTCCGTGATGTAGTGCGCTGCTGCAGGCACATAGTGACCCGCGTAGCTCTCACCTGCGATGAAGAACGCTCGGTCTTGAAGTTCCGGGTGCTTGTCAAAGAAGCCCTGGAGGAACCAGAAAATGTTCTCACCCACACTCGTTTCAGTGCTGTCCGAGTCCTTCTGTGAGCCATACGAGAAGCCCACGTCCGTCGGTTGATCGAGCCAGATGACGTTCGCGGCGTTTGTCCAAGCATACTCGTTAATCGTCGTGGATAGATCCGGCTGGATGAGACACGGCCCGTTCTCCGAGAGCAGCGCGACGGTGCTTGCGACGCCCGGTCCGCCCGTGAGCCAGAGCACGAGTGGGTCCTTGTCTGGCTCGTCCCTCGTTGACTCAACGTACCAGTAGAAGTAGTGGTCGTCCTTCTTGTTCGCGAGCGTGACGTACCCGGTCTCGTAGTTCGTCAGCCCACAGAAGAACCCGTTGTCATTTGCTGCTGGCACGGGCGGGACCACGACTGACGGAGACGCGGACTGCAGCGACGACCAGACAAAGAAGAGCACGAGCAGTACTAGTATAACATACGCGGTGCATGCCACCGTACGCTGCCTGCGCACTTGCTCCGTATTCAGCAACAGCTCGTGGTTGCTTTGCCGGAAGAAGTCGCTCCGAATGCTGGCGCTGCGCTCGCGTCTTCCTCCGTCGTCGTCGTCGTCGTCACTCGCACCAAGAACGCGGTCGTCATCGTAACCGTCAACGCGCCCGAAGCCGAACTCGTCGCGCGCACTGCTGCCAGCAGCAGGTGACTGCAGCGGTGTGCGCTCAGTCGCCATGCTGTGCGTCTGCTCTTCTCTTCTTTTATCTTCTGTTCGGCACTCTTGCCTTCCTGGCTGATTGGGAAGCAAGTGTGAACGTTGAACCTACTCAAGGCTGATACAGCTCTTTGAGTCTAGGCGTGGGAGAACCGGTGTACCGGCTTACACAAGAAAACCCAGGCGAGTACAGAAAACTGTTCGCGCATTCCAAAGACGAGACGGACGCAGCTCAGCAGTGCTGATACAGTCGCAGCCATCAGACAATGTGAGCCCAATTTCGGTTGGCACTCTATGCGGCTGCCAGTGTTCTTCGAGACGCAGGATGTCTGGATCCTGCTGCTGGTGATGGATTTCTTTCGCGGTGAGGTGAGGTGATGCATTCCGAGATGACACCCTCGCAGTGTGTGGTGATTCCTGGGTCCTCGCGGCGAATCGGAAGTGAATCCGTCCCGAGAGAGAGAGGCTTCGCGAGCTAAAATGGTTGTTGTTGTTGCAAGCGAGGTATATGGGATGCTACTTATCTTGCTAAGATATCGACCTATATCGCGGGTTAAAATGATGGAGCATCAATCATTTTATCACCATCCCGGCAGGTCATTCCAGGATCAGGAATGTGTGCACGCCACCATCATTCTTGCGCATCAG